>PQWD01002489.1:9284-135552 GCA_019425675.1 Leucinodes orbonalis | reverse complement strand
ACGATGTCTTCACCGTAAGATCGGACTTAACTTACATAATTTTCGGAATTCAAACACATTGGTACGTAGCGGGATATTACCTCACCCCTCCCGGCTAGTAGGGAAAAATTTCACACCATTCGCCACAACATATTTGAGTAAAAGTCTATCCACAAAACATCCGTAAAAAACAGCCAGTTTCGATGCAGTTGCCTTATATCTCTAAAAAGTAATAATCCAAACCAAAACGTGCCAAGTCTAAGGTTCTACTACGATTACTTATATTATATGGTTAATGTGTGTGAATGCCATGAACGTATACAAGATACAAAACCATGCTCCATGACCCATTGCACCAATTATTTGTCGCCAGAAATGTTACCCATTGCCACAAATTTGCCCACTTGGAAACGGTGGATTCAATAACAGTCGATTCTAGGCTTGATAAAGCCACTAACGTCAACGGCAAGTCACAGTGGCAGCAGTGTTTACATGATTTTTCTTTACATTTCTTCATATAACGTAGTTCTTGACTTCCGACGGTCATGACAATACACTCAATCGTTAACCAACACACACACAGGCACATTGCTTCCCGCAACACTTATGGGGTTTGGCCGTAACTACCACGCGGGCCAAATGCGATAGGTGGGTGTTAACCATTGAGATTTTTTTTGAAGAGGAGGCAAACGAGTATACGGTTCACCTGATGTTAAGTGACCCGCCCATGAACATTTGCAAGACGAGGTCCCAGAAATGCTTTTTTTTTAAGTGACTACTGCTTTTGGCCGCAGATGGCTTTTACAGCTTCACTGGGCAATTGGCGAGCGCAGATGGCTCTCAGCCTTAAACATTTACACAACGAGCCTAGGGCGTCCCGAACGGGCTCGAACCTCGGCTTAGGGCTTTGCGGGCTTGGTGGCCTAACATATGTTGGGGAGAAAAGCAGCCCGGCACATGCCGGTTACGCGAATAGGGACTGTGCGAACCTAAAGGGACACGCGACGATAACTCCCGCCGGCGGAGACGGAATCTCGGTTGTCGATTTGTACAGTGTTTTAATATGTTAGCTATTTCGGCCGCCGATGCGGCGGCGACCGTGATAGGGTCGTCTGGATCGTGGCACTCCCGTGGACGCGACGTTTACGCGCGCGAGGTGAAAAAATTATATAAGCTGCTGTTGTTTAATCAGCAGAGGAGACAATAAGCGGGTTTGAATGCGCTACGGCCGAGTCGAAGAAGGGTTTGGACGCTTACTTTAGGTACTGCGAAATTGTAGGCAGCCCTAAGTCTAAATAAGGTTCACATTACGTATGAACCACGGCGCTCCGTGGCCTTACGCATGAACTTATTCTGATCCAGAAATGCATTGCCGGCCCTTTAAAAGAGTGTTCGCTCTTTTTTTAAGGACGCCAGGTCGTATAGCTTCGGAAATGTATCCAGTGGAAGTTCATTCCACAGTTTTGTCGTACGTGGCAGAAAGTGACGACAGAATCGAATAGTGGAAGACCTCCAATTATCTAGCTGGTGGGAATTCCTACGTGATGTACGGTAGAGGAACTCAGCTGCAAGAACAATCCTGAACAACTCATCGAAGCACTCCCCGTAATACAAGCGATAGAGAATGCAATGCAAGAGAGGCCACATCTTATATAATCATTATCATCATCAGATATCAGCCGGGACCAAGATCTTAGGGTGGTTTCCGAAAGTACCGAGAGTCTCAGGGGTGGAGGGACTCGCGATCATATTTTCGGTCATTTATTTTATGACCAACCATGTTTGTCCGTTGCCATATACAGTAATTTGAGTTACTGGTATTATGACATTTATGACTTTAGAATCGGAATCCCTCAGTCGATATATATATGAAAAATTATTGTTTTATATTTTACACTTTATTTCACGAAGATACTTAAGATATATGTACTGAATTCTTTTTTTTATACATTTTATTAATTATTAACAGGTTCCAATTTTTTAAATATAATAACGGGCGCAGCATGGCCGTAATAACTTTACTTGCGTTCCGGGATCGTACACCGAACACACTATTCGTTACCACGGTATTGAGCCCTCACTAACATACTATTTCCATGCAGGTTGATGTGTATGTACCGTGACTAATTAATTTAATTATCTCATCTTTGCAAAAGCATAATTATTTTGTCCATGATCTCAGCGACTAGCCAATTAAAATACGTATTATTTAAAGTGAAGTTAAAATATATTAGTAAAAGCAAAAGTTTAATTTTGTCTTTTTATACTAAAATTTGCATATCGAGTACGTTGCACTTATTTTTGGAAATACTTCAAAATTAGACAATATACAACAAAGTCCGCTTTCGTCAATTTTCAATAGAGCGGAGCAGCAATAATGAATATTTCTAAATCGAGGCTATTTTTTTCACCTACTAATTGCTTCCGCAGAGTGCGCTGTGTAAACGCAAGCAAAATCATCACGAGTATTTTATTTAAAACAAGATTGCCGCATACATCATTCGGTGAAATGAATGGATAAATCTCAGTATTAAATCAACCATATAAGCGAGCGGGTTAAAGTTAGCATCAGCCCAGAGTAACTATTCCACGCGGACAAAGTCACGCGCAGAAGCTAGTAGGTATAATTATATATATTGAGGTACTAATAAAACCACTCACTGGTTCAAAGATGCATTAAAAATAGGAGGTATGCACAAATACATTCTGTTGCGAAAGAATTAGCACAACACATACGCGCCCCCAAATAATACCCTGATTTGGTATGAGTTGGCTGATTGTTTCTATTATAAAAAGGACTGACAATAGAAATACTCAAAGAAAGAAAGAAATTAGAAAAATATAAATTGCATTATTACCGGTTGGCTTTCATATACCTGTTCGATTATATTTAAAAAACGTGAATTTGTAGTAAGCCAGTTAAATGACTGATTTCAATACTTAATTGAGCATGAATTGATTCAATTCCAAATGATTATAAATAATTTGGATTCTACTAGCAAGAACCGTACTTAGGTATATAAGTTAGAGGGACAAATAGTTTGACGACCCATTTGGTGTTGCGGTTGACACGTCGGCTGCAACACCTAGGTTTCCGGGTTCGATCCCCGGGCAGTACAAACATTTGCATGAACATGTCGTTTGTAATGGTCTGCGTGTTTTCTATGTATAATATGTATGTATTTAAAAAATATATATTTAAGTATGTTTATCCGTTGTTTAGTACCCATAATACAGGCTTCACGCTTAACTTGGGGCGAGATGGCGATGTGTGAATGTCAGTGGATATTATATTTATTTTATTTATATTTAAATATGTCATCGTTGGAACACGTAAGCTTTAATTAATACGTAAAGTTTTAATTTTATATCTACTTAATCTTTGATGACACTTTCATGGTTTAATAATATGGTCTTATAATTTAAATCGCTTAAGTACATGAAGACAAAAAACGCGATTATTATCTGTCGCGTTATAGGAAGTTTGCGTTTCCCAGATAATTATGTTTTTAAGATGTCAAATTTAGATTTTGTGACCTTGGTAAAACGCCTACGCCTGACATAACTTTGCAAGTACTAGGCGAATGATCAATCATCGTCGATGATAAACGTTCATTATATAACGCAGAACAAAACAATTGACAATGACCGTTGGCGGTGGAAAAACTTTGCGTAATTTACTTTAGTTTTTGCTGGTATCGTGATTACTCCGATACAAATTATAGACAGATTATAAGTGCAGGCAATGAGGTGGTCTAACTTTGTGCCCTTGAATGAAAACCAACTTGTCCCGTTAGTAGTTATGGTAATAGCATCTTCTTATATAGTTTGACTAGAATATTTATACCCTTAATTGCTTAATATTAAACCAATTATAATATTATAATTAAAAAGTGAAATATAATATATTATGTAACGAAATCGAAAAGTGCGTCTGCCCGAGGCAGGGTTCCCAAAACACTGGCAGCATTCCCTCGCTAAAATGCAATGCTTATTCTTTGACCAAAGAAGCTGCCAGCTCTGGAGTCCCCTGTAGCCTCAGTCAAACGAAATGACAGATCTTTTAAAAATATTTTGGCCTCGTTTGCCCAAGGACCCATGGTCTCAATCTCTACCGGCACAAAATATATTTGTTACCGATATCCTTATATTTTCAGAATTTAGAATTTTCTGCTGCCGTAGCAGCTGCCGCTGGGTTACGGGAAGTACCACCAATGTGACAGGGTGCCAGAGTGTATACACAAGTGGCATCCCATACTAGGCCCTTACCCATTTTTCAAGGGATAAGGGTCATCCCATCCGGTCTCTTGCCATCGCTACGCAAGACTCTCCTTAATTTATATTGGCTCTACCGGACTGACGGTGGGACGAAGTGAATGGAGCGACCAATACGCTTACCTCATAATAAGTGATTCGCCTGCCCATGAAAGACTCAGTGTTTAAGGAACTCTCGATAGTTACTGTTTTCCGTCAACACTGCCCTGCGCCCTTCACCCAGGACGTTAGATGTCAGGTTTACTATACCCATCAGTGCGCTTTTCCTTAAACAGACGCATTTGTTTAACACTCCTACTTTATTGCAGGATATTTTACATTATTATGCATCTATTACTATTTATTTTGATTGTTTCATTAAGTACACAAATTTGTATGATAAAATGAGTTCAATTATTCAAAAGTATGATTGATTCATTTTATTTACAAAAAAATATTTATATGAATATTTTTCCGTTGTTTAGTATCCTTATTACCGGCAAATGCTTAGTTTGGAAGTAGTTGGCACTTTGTTTGTCATTGGATATTCATTTATTTTTATTTTATTTTGACCAAGTTAAAGCGTAGGACGTTCACCGTTAAGATGGTCGGATGGCCTGATTAAGGTCGCTGGAAAGCTCTGGATGCATACTACCTCAGATCGGTACGTATGGAAAGCATTGGAGGAGGCCTATGTCCAGCAGTGGACGTCCAAAGGCTAAAATGATGATGATGATTTGATTTTGTTCTTTCGACCTAGAGTTTTGGCGTTAATCAAGATATTCCGAGGTTTCTAACTTGAATTCACGTCAGGCATAATTTTCCATCATCATCATCAGCTCATTAAACGTCCCCACTGAGGGGCACGAACCCATCCACGCGGGCCTAGTGGGAATTGGACTATTTCACACACAACCTCCGAATCTCTTCGCAGGCGTGCATGAAGGTTTCCTCACGATGTTTTCCTTCACCGTAAGAGCGTCGGATAACGTACATATATTTTCCAAAATTCGAAAACATCGGTACCGCCTGCCCTCCCGGTAGGAAGGCAGTCACACCATAATTTTCCATACTAGCTGTTTAATCTCAAAATAGAACCTTTGTTGTTATAACTAACTTAAGAGAAGCAGTAAGCACTCAAATCAAATTTACTGCTAGATCTAGCTACTTCTAAACATTTTCTTGGTTGGTATACTACGTTTCACTCTCATTAAAATTCTCAATCTTGCTCAAAAGGCCGTCATTTGTCGTAATTTTTCGTGAATCGCTATATAAGATAAATTGTCATAACATAAGTGTATTGTTGTCTCACATATGAAAATCGGGGAAAAATACTTTCGAAATTTTGAATGATTCAAACAGAAAACGTTCACTCTGGTTTGATCAATATGTTGAGTTTTGTAATGATGTATTCAACCAATTTTGCTGCGAACTACTAAGTCAACAATACAACACTCAGGTCAAAATATAATATTTATTGTGGAATGGATGACAACCACCTAAGATCGGTGCTGCGTTCGCGTCACGCTTGGCTTGCGGCCTTCGACCTTGCTCGAGTTAATCTGACGTTTTTTAATGGTAAACAACTTGATATTGTGTCAAATGACGCGCGTTGAAGATCAATGTTAAAGAAAAAAAGTAAAAAATGCAGTCATATGCTAAATTGGGCCAGTCACTAGTTATTTATTTCTTTGGATTACTTACATGAGTACAGTAAACATCATACGTCCTTATAAGTTCTTATTCTATCCTGATAACAACAAGTAACTACAGCTTGCTTAATAATATTATTTTTTTAGAATAATAAATATAGTAAACTATAAAAAACCAACTTCATAAAAGAATTTCTCAGTTTGACCTGTTAGTATGTTCGTCCGCGATTACCTCGTATTTGCTGAAGCAATTTCGATGCGCTTTTCATAAAAGTATTTGTTACATTCAGGAGAAGGTTTGAGTACCTTACTTTTTATTTTTTGCAGTCCAATGTCAATATAAAACGAGTGCTTTAATTTATTAGGTTTTACAGCATGTAGTAGGAATATGTTTACCTTAAATCGACACCAGTTTAAAAAACCTCTACAGGGTACCGAATCGTTTCCTTACGCACAGAATCGTTACAAGATTGGGCCGTAACCAGGGTTGCCACCTTAAGGGAAAAATCGGGACGGGCATCCATCAATGACGTTCCAAGTTAGGACAATCATATTATGAGGCATATGACAGTCTATGAAAATGAAACTTTATTTGAATTTATAATATAAATTTAATAAATTACAATTATTACTTTTCCATACGTTCCCCTTTTTGTTACAAGCCGATTGTAATAACTCTATATCGAGTTCTATTTAACGATATTATTTGATTGATCGTATCGCATATTGTAAAAATCGGGACAAATCGAAAGGCCGTCGGTAACGGGACAATGCCTTCGAACCGGGACTGTCCCGGTAAAATCGAGACGGGTGGCACTCCGATTTTACCGGCGCACTCTGGCCACGGGCCAATGAGGATTGTGGTTGTTATCACTACCATCCTACGATTATAGCCGAAGGTCGGAATCACTTTCTTTTCGGACAATCAGATAAAGAACTACCTGACCAAGCTGAAGCCGCAATTTCGTAGCCTAATAGGATAATTCGCACAAGTGACCTTCCCCAGCGGACCCACGGCCTGGGTTGTGCAATAATCCAACTATTTAAGCCAAAAACAAAGAAAAAAAAACTAACTCATAGTTTTGCAACAGTATAGAGGATATTGTTTAAAGTTATCATATTTAATTACTGTGCCCTTAATACACTTAAGACGTAATACTAATAATGTAAAAAAAAATATCCTCTATAGGCAGACATTTAAGCACCATCTCACCTGATGGTAAGTGATGATTCGGCCGAGGATGGATCATGCCTGCCTAGAAACAGCCTATTCACTCTTGCCTTGAAGAGGCCAGGTTATAATGATCGGGGAACATATCATGAGGCAATAATATATAATAACACATTATTGTTATGAATAAATAAAAAATTTAAAACGCTGTTCAATGGATCATAGCCGAAGTTAGGCTTGCAGTTGCATGCTTAAGTCGATGTGCAGATTCAAATTATTAAAAAAAATATTTTTGTGTCTTTATAATTTAACGTTTGCATTCTCTCATTTCTGATTTCTGTTCGTAATATGGGTCCACCTAACCATCGAAATAAATCTTTATATATTTTTTATATAAGATTAAAAAAGAAAATTACACACACAAATAACTTCTCTGTTTAAATAAATTATTTTTTATTGTTTTAGCGATGTCGGCCGATGGGTCGACGACGGACATCAATGTTCTGCTCAACGATACTGGTAAGCATAATTCAAATTATTATACTCTTCAAATATTTTCTTAAATCTGTTGCACTTTACGAAACTACAAAGAATATTCATAAAAGTTTGAGTTTAATTAATATAAAATATGATGGCAAATCGAGCAAAGCAAAACAAGTAATGGTATAGTATATTATATTAAATTATCTGTGGTAATGGCGAAATAAGTTTTTAGTAAGAAAAAAAAACACATTCTCTATTCAAATATGTAAAACAAAAAATACAACATGTAAAACTTACTTTTTGTTAATTAAGTTGTAACTTCATTTCATATTTCTAAATTATTTTAGTTACATTGTAGCGCCATCTATGATACTTTAGTAGAATGAAATTATTACTTCTATCATCTAAGTACGTATTATTTTCACTAGATGGCAGTCATGAACCCATGTAGTCACAACAATAACGTTCACATAGTTTTTACTAGATGGCAGTAATAAAGCACTGTAACAATTCAAACAATCTTCGCTAGATGGCGCATGCTGTCGACCATGTTGAATTGTTGATGAACATGTAAGTTCTTTATTTTTTGACGAGATGGCGCTTCATCCTTAGCCTATGCATATTTTGCTAAATTATAAAATCACGCACTGTAATAGTTCAATATTTACTTTATTTTTAATCTTCTATATAAATATAGACATAACTGAAAAAAATTGAAGTTTAACAAAAATATTTTTATGGCCTTAAATGAACGGGACGATCATCGCTCGCTCATCTGGTGATAAGGTGATAAATGGGATACCTGACCATTGGTGTTGCCAACTTAGCTACTTTATAGCTAGATCTAGCTATATTTTTGATGATGGACAGCTAGAATTGAAAAAAAAATGTAACTAAACTTTTAAGCTACTTTTTTCTAGCTCCTTATTCATTTCATCAAAAGACAGCGTTTTAAAAGGAAATAATGAAAAAAAACGCGAATTGATTGGTCGAAAAGAGCCTTCTACCCATGTCGAGGGGGTAAAAGACTCTTTTCGTGGTTGGCAAGTAGCCTTCTGTCAATAAAGAACCTAACAGTCACGAAAGTCACGAAGCAAGACTTAAAGAAATACCAAATAATGATAATTTGTTTTTGATCCAAATCGAGTATAAGTTACCTCTTCATTGGTGGTGGAGGATTTATCTGCTTCTCGCTACTTTTGAGAAATTTTCTAGCTACTCAGTATGGCTAGCAGTTGGCAACACTTCTGATCATGACAGATGCAGTGTTGAAGCAAATTAATAACATTAAGTATTAAATATTTTCCGTCAGCACTGCCCTACGCCTGTCACCCGAGACGACAGATGTCAGGACTATCATACCCGGTAATCTTACTAGCTTCAAGTGCTCTAAAATCTCGTAAAAGTAGAAATAATAGGAAATTCATTAATTATATGAATAAATAAAACTCACGCCTTGGTCCCAAAGAGTAAGCGGAAATGTAGCGTGGAAATCATACTCGTACTAATTTGCCTATTTATAGTTAACTGGATTCCATATTAACGTACATAAAATTACAAATTGACATTTACTAGATATTTTGTAAGCAACTGTCATTATTATTGTAATGTGCGGTTGCGTTTTCTTTGGTTCCACTGCAAACCAGCGCCTTGACAAAACTGTCTTGGCATTAGCTGAGTGGCCACCATTTTGGTAGCATTCTTTTTTAAGGACTTACATGTTATAATATTAATTGCCCCAATAAATTTTTTCTTTCTTTATTTCTAGATACACTTGGTACATCTTGGGTATTATGCAACACTAATAACGTAAACCGTGATGAAATCAACGATGTTTTTGCATAACAAAAACAACGTATACCCAATTCTTTGCAATCTTTAAGTTGTTGTAACTTAGCGTTGACGGTGACCGATATTGTCAATTTCAATAACAAACACTGGCGTGATTGTCTACGTCATACTGGTTTATAATATGAGTAATATGACTCAGTGATAACTTTTTATAACTTATAGAAAAAAAACGACTGTAAATCTCTATTACACTTATAGAGTTGATTTTGCTGACGTCATATTGAGTAAATAGGATTTCCATATTAAATATTTTTTATAGGAGTCAAATAAGCATCCAAGCGTCACCTTGCGGTAAATGACACCGCGTCGGCTAACTGAATAGAATCACGCTAATTAAAGCACAAATCATATCAATCCGAACATATACCCGATGGTAACGGATTCCATAGTTTTTTTCGGAGGAAAAAAGGTGACTTAAATGTATTCTAGGTAGGGCTGCCATCAATCCGGGTTTCCCCGGACTTTTCCCAGTTTGAAAGGCATCTGGGGCCGTTCGTCCGGTTTGGTAGGCGATTTTGAAAATGGTTAGCGAGATAAGCGGTCAATGGAAATTCATTATTTGTTGCGGTTATATACATGCTTCGAATTGGATATAACAATCTTTTTAAATTAATAATAATAATAAAATAGAAAGTCTCTGGAAATAAAAATTTTCGTTTTAAAAATATTTTTCCAGGTGTGACCGGAGAAAAACCATATTGGTTAGCGCATACGAAAAGTAATGACTACCTACATTTAACACTGCATCTGTCACGGTCAGGCGTATCACTTACTACCAGGTGAGCGAACTAACAGAGCCGTTCACTTGATGTCATAAAAAAATCAAAGTGGGATATTCCCCGATGCAGTGAAAATCAAGCGTTACAGTTATAGGCTTTTTATTCATTGGCCAAAATTATAACCAAGATCCATTATTTAATAATGACCTTAGTAACTTCCTTATCGTTCTAAGACTATAGCACTTCGGGAACACAAAAACTAATAACTGGTTAACTCATTGGAATCTCATTACATTATACGTCATGCATAGTAATGATGTACGTGGCTTACATAATAAACTAAGATTTATTTCGTATATAAAGATACACTTGAGACAAAAGAGCAATAAAGAAAAATGCCATGTGATTTACACGAGTACATTATTGTTAGTATATGCAAATGAAAAAATTCCCTATGACATGAGAACGGGACAGTCTGTACGCTCACCTGGCGGTAAGTTATAAGCCTGACCATGACAGATGCAGTGTTGATGGAAATTAGGTAATAACAGTACCTGTCATTATTTTACACCAACACTGACCGAGACGAGAGATCTTAGATCTCTTATACTCTGTACTTTTACTAGCTACGGTGCGAATTGTCAAACCCAAGAGTGCGAAACACTTCTATTTTACGGGACGATATCAACTTAGGCGACTCAGTATCGAGTGTACCACCTAGTAAAAAGTATGATTAATTCCGACACTATATAAAAACCTCAACGTAGGTATTCATTTATTTATTCGTTTCTCAGAAGTGGCTTTTCCGATGACTATGCAACCAGTAATGTGTTCAAAATTTAGACGTTAACACTAGGAAATATAAAGTAAAATGAAGAATATGAATAAAGTAAAATAAAGAAATATGAAGAATATGGACATTTGGAAATGTCCATATTCTTCATAGATATGCCAATACATATAATATTGAGATGTCTGTGATATTCTTGCTAGGTAATGTCGTTACGTACCAAATAGGAAAACCATTTGCATTGTTTCTCTAAATGACACTAATTAAATTATAAGATATTTAAACGATTCATGACTGTCATTCATATTTTATACGCGGGGATATCCCTTTTTACCTATTTCAGAAATTGAAAAAGTAGTAATTGTATGTAAACTTTTTGTACGTTCAGCGATTCCTTTGTCAATAGTGAGTGAATTTTACAATATTTTTTCTTATTAGTTACAATAGTTAATAAATTATTTCAATATAATATTAACACCCCATGGATTGATAGTCCGAAGAAACAAAATATTATTAAGAAACCAATACTGAGGTGGTCATAACTCACACAGTGAATATAAATATAAAAAAATAGGTATAAATTATTTTTTAGTCAAATGGCTCGGCGCAGGTTTGGATCCAAATCCAAGTTTGGATTGAGTAGTACAGTAAACTACAAGAAGCTTCTTATACTATAAGTACCTATGGGTTAATAATAAGGTCTTCAGCATGTGACCACTGCACTACGTTTACTAAGTAGAAGATATATCGTTCAATGTAACATATACAGGTGACCTCTTTAAACGACAGTGTTTGCGGTTACTAGAAACCTTATCATGGCGCCATCGAGTCACATGGTGGGCTGTGTTACCTGTTTATTACGTAGTGTTACCAGAATAATATGCCTTTTCTATACTAAAATTAAATGTAATAATAAACTTAATCAGCTAAACATTATCATCATCAGCTCATTAAATGTCCCCACCGAGGGGCACGAGCCTACCCGTATAGGGTGATTAGGGCTTGTGCTCTGCAGTGAAACGTCTAAGGCTGGTGATGATTATGACAATGACACTTCGATCTTAGAATTAAATGATCGAAGCAATGACATAATGAAAATCCAAAGTACTATACTTTTTGTATAGTACCGCATGTACCGATTGTACCGCAGTTTGCGTGTATAGGTTTCTGTTGTATACTTTCTTGATTTTTTCATTCACTGTGTCACTAATCTCTTTTCCATTTCGTTTATAAATTTGACTTTATCATTCCGAAGCAATAGTCTTTTGATAAAACCTGTTAAATATACAAAGGATAGTTTAATTAGCTCTCATTTAGATATCGGTTGAATAAACAAATCATCACGTGACGTAGGAGTGGTACTTGTACGGGTACTAAAGTAATTAACTTCTTTTGAAATCTAAAAGCAACGACACGAGCCGAGAGCAATCCTCTTTTATTTTTTTAAAGATAACATTAAGCCAAGATTTTTTGCAGGTAATCATAAGACATGACTTCTACATATTAAACATTTCGATCTTATAAACATGTTATTGTTGTGCTTCGTACTGGGTACAGCGTTCCACGTACCGTACAGATACAGGGGTCGTGGGTTTGAATCCTGCGGAGAAACGTCATTTGTGGCGTTTTTTCCTAGTATGTTAGGATATTGCAGGCACCTGTTTGTTCGAAATGAAAGATGACTTCGCGCTTGAAAGGATACAATCTTACTCGTAGGATGTAGTCATTAAAACTCACCAATCCGATTGGACCTGCAGGAAGGCCTGCGCCCTGTAGTGGGCCGATATACGCCGATTATCATGAATAGTTTGCTCCTATGATGGATAATAGGACCGGAGAATTACTCCGAATCTATTTACCGACCGCCCGTTGAATACAAGTGGTCACAAAGGTATGTCATTTTCTACAATATTTGATGACTCTGAAAGATTAGAATTAATCGTATGATGAATGTCAAATTAATCGTTGAAGACACTATTTCGATCATTGATTTTTGAGCTAACCTCTTAACTAGGTAAAGGAAAGGTGAGTTCAAGCAAAATGGAGAGTCAACTTAAAGATTGAAATTGAACACATATATGATATTCATCTGATTTGTAAACTCGCAAAAATATCTTCTTGTCTGAACTACGTCATATCACATAAAAACTATCAAGATATAAATACCTATCATAAGAGTTACATGAAACGTCGGGGTATTCCATTTGCAATTAATCAATGTAAGATTAATTTGTTATTTATTATTATTTGCATTCTAGCATTCAATGTTTATCATCATTCATAAGATGTTGTGTTTGAACCAAAATAATAAAAATAAATGATTGAACCTACTACGTTGGCCCAATGTGGATTGTCGGGTGTTTCCGACTATAATTGTACTAACTTTTGCCTTCGACTTCAATTGCGTGGAATAGTTAGTTACCTTGGGCTAACGCTAACTTTAACCCGCTATTTCGTTTATATAGGCGAGTTAAAACTGCAATATCTCTTAATTTGTTCATTTGAATCGAATGATGTAAAGAGTAGTTTTGTTTTCAATAAATAAAAATTAAAAGCAAGTAAATAATAACATTATTTGGGTGAGGATTTAGATCATGTTTAGGAAAACACCTTCGCAAATAATGCATTATTTTTAAGACAAATTTGGTGCGTAAAAAAGAGAAAATATATTTAAAAACTAAATGTTTATAAATCTGCGAGTATAATAACCTTCAGTTTATAAATCTATGCTCTCATAATTCATAACACCTACATGACTTTTGCGAGACTTCAACCGTTCTATGTAGAAAAAAATGGTACTCGATAATTATTTTTCCAAGCGTGATGATTTTATCACGCATTCATTTTTTTAAATGTATTGCATACCTGTTTGTGGCTGAAAAAAAAATGATAAGCCTAGCCTAGATACAGGGCTACCTAACACTGTTTCAAGATTCTTTCTAATCGTACCAGTCAGTAGGTAGTTAGCGCGTTCAAACAAACTCTTCAACTTGAAAACTATGAAACTAGTAAAGGCACATAGATGGAGCCGTGACTTAAGTATGTATTTTATGACAATCTAAATACAACTCATTAAAAGACGTACGATAGCTATGCCAATAAAAACGTCAGACGCTTCTTAATTTCCTTATATTCTGTAAAGTCATGCTAAGAACACATATTTTCTGCAACTATTAGTTTTACCTTATGTTAATTACCCCCTAACTAATCACAAACAAGACAATTGTGACGAAAGAGCACACTAAATTGTAAACAATCGCTTATTCTTTATCAACTTATCTTATTCCAGGAGATGGGTGTATTCAACTCAATTAACTCAAACGAACGAGGGAAAAAATTTTCAAAAAGAAATAAAAAATAAATTTCCGTCACATTGCAGTATGGGTACTAAACGGGACAAACATTATTATATGCATAAAAAATACCCAGACTAATACTATATGTTCATGCACACAATTTTTTGTACTGTAGGGGTTCGAACCCGGAACCCTTGGTGTAGTAGCTGACATCTCAACTATTACACCAAATGGGTCGTCGTAAGAACAGAACCAGGGCGTTACAAAAATAATACGATGGCTTGCAAAAAATTGCATATTAGTATACTTTGATCAAATACACTGAGTGTAATGCACCCATTCACAAATTGTAGTGGTTGGAGAGAGGATAGGTTCATAAGAGGATATCACGAAAGATCACGACAGATCGTAAACAACCGTATGGCTTATCGCATATCAGGGAACTATGATTTAAGGCCATTGGGAGTATTCCGTTAAGTATGTTGTTTGTTCCATTACTAATATATCAACCTAAGACACTTTCATTGCAATAAATAATAAAATAAAACAGCTCTCCTATTTTAATGGGACCAATAGGAGTGTTATGCACTTTTATGTTTCGGGATGAGGGCACTGTAGCTAGTAAAATTACCGGGTATAAGAAATCTAACATCTGTAGTCTCGGGTGACGGGCGCAGTGTGGCATTGATGGAGAATAATAACTATCTATCAGTTGTTCATTGTCCTTCAATGCTACTCTGTCATGGTCGTGCGTATCACTTACCATCAGGTGAGCGTCCTGGCCGTCTTGTACAATCTGTAACATAAAAAATTGCTACATTTTCGGACATTTATTATCATTTACTTGTAACGAGGGTATTATATTGCTTCATCTGCAAGGGTCACGTTCGTGTCAATAGATGATCGGTCATATCTAAGTTTATCTGCCCCCCTGTAGACATTGGTTGCGAGTAACTCGGACACTATTTTTATCATGTTTATCCGAATGTTGACGTTTTCGGGTCAGTATCTCGTTGTGTTAATGACACTTCTATATAAAAGGCGTATTGCATCAATCAATAATTTTATAGTTGAATAATTGCTAAATACTCGTTTATTGGTTATTTTGTTTTGTCAAGATGTTTTTTGATCTAAGAACATCGTCCTAAACTTTATGGAAATAATCTATTCATACTGTATGTATGTAGTCAGCAATGTTACGATTGAACAAAACTTACATACTGCATTTAAGAGATGTTATTATCAACATTTATAACAACGTAGTTTATGATGACGCTTTTGCGTTTAATGTATTATTTTGGAGATCGTGTCTTCATGCAGTAGTATTGTATTAATCTTTGTTTGGAACGTACAATTATCTCGCACGTCATACGTGGCCTTTGTCTACAGTGTCCAAATCACGGATATAACTGGTTAAGTAAATACGACTTTGCGTCAACGAACCATTTTTTTATTTTTCACATCAGTGCAAAATATCGAACCTTCATCCTGAGCTATTAAGGGACCTGTCCCTTAATTGGTCAAATGAGGGCACTGTAGCTAGTGAATTTACTGGGTATAAGAGACCTTACATCTGTTGTCTCTGTGACGGGCGCAGTGCGGCATTGATGGAAAAATATAACTGTGTATCAGTTGTTCTTCTCCTTCAATGCCGCTCTGTCATTGTCAGGCGTATCACTTACCATCAGGTGAGCATCCTGACCGTCCTGTTCACTTATTAACATAAAACAGGTATTGTTTAATTTATGTTATTATCTGAAATTTGTTTAAATACACGGTCGCAGGCTCATTCTAGTGTTGTTATAAACACGAGTTGTCTTTATTAGTAAAAATAATATGAACTTTTTACTAGCCATTTAACTTTTTTGATTTCATATAATTGGCATTAGTTCTTAATTAGTAATGTACAAATTACATTTACCTTATATTTAAATATCTATATCGATTTTCTTATTTTCTACTCATCATTCACTAGGCGCACAGCATAATCCCATTTAGCCTCAAGCTAACCATTTAGCCTGTGATATGGGTACTTACTAAACAACAGATAAACATATCTTAGATAAAACAATCCGTCAATTTTCATTCATAATCACGTCGCTGACGACTTGTCATAGTAACATAGTAGTATGCTCGTGCTTTTAATTTTCTACTCTTTTAATAACACGGTAAGGTCAAAATTTTAATGAATAATTTTATGTCATAAATAGAACATTATGTCAAAGTAAGTGTCAAGCGGCTTGGACAATTTTTGATTGATAATTCTTCGTGATTGTGCATTGTTTATCTAAGACTTTTATACTTATTTTAAATACATACATATTATACATAGAAAACACCCAGACCAATACAAACAGCCATGTTCATGCACATTATGTTTACTGCTGTAGAATACTCATTAACGTATGATAGAAGTTACCACATGCATAACACATAGTTCAGAAATCTAACATTGTTTTTTACTCGTAGGTATTATAGGCGTAGATTAGCTATAAATAAACAATATTTACACAGAGATTGCGCTGACAAAGTAATAAATGTCAATAGACCAAGAATCACGGAAACTGAACAAGGAAGTGAATGCGATTCTTATCAATTACAAAGAACTTTTTATCCTTCTATGCGAAGTAAAGCATTCGTACTATGCGATATAAAGATACCTTGAAATCATCTGAAGAACGCTCGTAATCACTGCAATAAACAGATATAAATTCTTCGATAAATAACAACGCTGAAAATATGTTGCTTGTTAATATTTACAGATTCTAACCAGTTATGTAACACAAATTGAATTATTAAACTATGTTTTACGAAAGTCAAATGAGCTTAATTTCTTGAAAAACCCCCGTGCCGTTTTTCGGAAAACACAAACTAAAAACTATTAACATGTTCAAAGAGAAAAACCCAGACGCCTAACTGGTTTTTGAGGAAATTACCCCAGGTGGTATTTTATTGCCTCGCTTACACGTACACCGAAAACAGAAATAACGGCCCCCTGCACATATCTTTACCAACGCGGGCCCCATGCGGATTGGTCACCCACCACCTTATAGCCGGGACCGAGGGCATAAATTGCCCTTCGATGCGCGGTATCATCTTATCGGTATCGTTGTTTTCCCGACGAGTTACGCAGCCAATCGCTGTGCCCACTAGACCACGGAGGCAGTTGTTGTTAACCCTAATGTTGTTAACCCCCTGTAGCAATCTATATTCAGCATACCCAAATAATTATGCGCATACTCAGATATCGCCCGTTATCAAGCTTCATTGCTCACGCGTGTCTGTACAGTGTACAGCCAATTGGAGCGTAAAATATCACGATGTTCCCTCCTATACTACTACAGTTGTTGTGTGACAAACGAATGTTGGTTTTTAGTTGTTTAACCCTTTGACTGCCAGGAACCGACAATTATTTTCTACTGTGTCCATTTTGACGACCATGTGGAAAATAGGGAAATAGTCTGCCCACCTCACGAAGTATTTTAAGATCGATCCCGTGCATTACAAACATTGTGTGCAAGAATATGTTTATTTGTTCTGGTTTGCGTGTAGTTCTATGTAGGTTATGTTTTTAAATTGTTTTGGTGTATAAAAAAAGTGTTATTATCTGTTGTTTCGTATCCAAAATACTGTATTTGTGACTTATAAAACGGCCGTGGTGAATGATAATGAGTTAAATAATGAAATGTGGTGCTTTATTACTTGTATACATACTTACTTTTTTACCTTGTCTTTAATTGTAGCATTAGTACAACCATAATGACACGAAGCCTGTTCGTTCTGCACGCACTCATTGCATTGTTTTCACACTTTGTTGTTTTTTTTCATTTCAGAGTCAGATCTCACCAGCTTATCGCATGTTGGTAAGTGGATCATCCTTTTTATCAAATATCCATCATTTAATGTTATGCACATTATCTTATACGTGGATGGTACCTGAGTGACCTCAGGACATATTGCTTAAATGCCGTCTAATTATTCAATCTCATATATGTAAATATATAAAATATAATATTATATATACGCAACTTATAAAACAACGACCCCGTGGAATCAAAAGGAGTCCTAACTCCTGCTTATTACAGTAGCCTACAAAAAGAAGCTCACGTACAAAATTTTCATTGTAAAATTTTGATAAGTATGCATCAAAATTTTATATATGTATTAAGTATGCATCGTATACCAATACATACCTTCATATCCATGTAGTTAAAGCGATTACAAACAGACATCACAATGTTGCTAATTTATATAAATGTAAAAATCTAATGAAATGGAATTATTACAAAGATAAATTAACAAGGAATACTAATAAAATAAATAGGAATATGAGCCCTTTGCTATGAGTACTTTTGGACTGTGGGGACTGGGGACCAAAGGGGTTAATTTAGCCCGGCTCTGTAATAGGCATGATGACTGGGTCCTGAAATCGTAAGAACTATTTCATATTATTACAAATCTGGGTTAAATATAACGATGCGCTTACTCTCAGCTCGAAAACTCATGTTTTATGAATTTTATTAGTCTTCAAATTAGATGGGCAAGTCCATTTTTAAAGTACATTAATTGTCAAAAAATTGTTAACAAAAGGATAACACATATAACTTAAAACAACTTTTGCTATGAAACCGTTTTAGTAAACGCAACATTTAATATAGTTGTAGTACAAAATTCACAAACTACGCATACTTATTACTGATGCGTGAAGTCATAACTAGGTAGCCGTTTATATGAAGCGTTTTTGGGAAAGTCCATTAATGTGCTTTTAGAATTGGAAAATCTCTGTGAGTTTTAATGTTAATTGAGTAATTTTTTTACCAATGTTTCTATTATTATGCGGTCCATCGATATAATAACAGAAAAAAAAAATGTCATCATCCCTATTCTGGTGAAAGGAGGATAACAGTTTTTTCAGGCAACATTTAATGTGGTAGGTAATTCAACGAGCGAATGTTGCANAGTCACCGTTTATATATCAAACATATTCAAGTATTTCTAATGAAAACAATTCAATAATGTACCAAGTAGTAATAAATACGATAGTAGCTACAAAAAACTACTATTAACTTGCATTTTAATAATAGACTATTACAAATTTTGCTACACTTATAATATAACTAGCTTTTGCCCGCGGCTTCGCTCGCATTAAAATCGGGATAACACGGTACTTTCATTTATCACTATACATAGGATTTCCCCTCCCTCCAACTTTAAAGGTTTCGGGGACAATTTCAGAATTTTTTATTAGCAAAAAATATGTTATAGTGAGCTAACCTTAAAAGATAGACATATGCTGTCGCGGACTTTTTTGTAGACCTTTAAAAGGGGTAACAATACTCTAATACATGACTTTTGCGAAACTTTAACCATTTACGCAGCGTACGCAGCGGAAGCTCCAAGTATGAAAAAATACCCCCGATTTTGAAACATTTTTCATTACTGCTCCGCTTCTATTACTCGTAGCGTGATGATATATAGCCTATAGCCTTCCTCGATAAATAAGCTATCTAACACTGAAAGAATTATTCAAATCGAACCAGTAGTTCCTGAGATTAGCGCGTTCAAACAAACAAACAAACTCTTCAGCTTTATATATTAGTATAGATATTAACAAACGAAGAGCATCAATGTTTGTAACATTACAAGAGTACTCTGCATCTCTCTTTTTAAATTGGTGATTATTCATTTTAGTTACATACAAAAGACTTATTTATCAAAGTCAATTGATGGCTCAATTAACATTGTTTGTTTGTTATTCGATATTGCAGCAATTACAAATTTTGACGTAGACTCAATCACCTACATTGTTCTTTAAAATATTCGTAATACTTTCATTAGTTTAATATAGTAACTCATCATTAATGTACTTCGAGTAACTTCTTATATTTCTATGTAAATCAAACATTTCAGTTTTAACCGACTTTTAAAAATTGAGGAGGTTATTCATTCGATGAAAAAGCTGTAGTATATGTTATAAATGTTATAATACTGGTTCTAAGTTTCAATCTCTGCTTACGAGTATAATAGTATAGAACTAATCACAAGAGTGAGGATGTTATGGATAACACTGAACACGAGCCGGGAAATGGAAAACAAACTCTGTTTCCAGACTGAATGCTAATGCTAACTGAGTGGTGTGATCTTTATTGTTAATGTATATGTGTATAGGATTTACAACGGTTATTATTTTCTACGTTTTGCCTACTTAAAATATAAAAAAGTTTTCCTACAATAATATTACTTCCTTAATTACTCACAATAATATTACTTCGCCTTTTCTGGTACAAAAATGCCGACGTGTTATTATAGTACATAATACTGTTTTAAGAGATTAAGAAGAAGAACTAACAAGAGGAATCAAGAAGTATCATAATGATCATGTAACAAGTGCACTGACAGATGTGAGTTTAGAAATAGTTTCTTATAACTCGAGTTCAGAAAACGTATTGGAACAATTAAGCAGCATTTTATTCTATAATATTGATTGGAACAATGTACTTGTCTTTTCGATTTTTTAAATTATATGTACGGTTATCCGACGCTTTTACGGCGAAGGAAAACTTGGTGAGGAAGTCTGTGAAGTCGTGGACGACTAAGGCCTATGCACCCTATACGGGTAGGCTCGTGCCCCTCGGTCGAGACGTTATTATTAGCTGATAATAATTTGATGATGCATTTACTTTCAGGGAAAGGAATGCTGTTCTTTGGCCGCTACACTAGAATTTATGATTATTTTATTCGTAAAAATGTAAAGCATGAACATACAAGATTTCACGGCCAGGCGTTTGTCATTAATAAATGTCTGTAATATCAATTACTGCTATCAACCTTAATTGAAACGCATGCTAGTAGAGTGAGAACGTTTGTTCTGCCGGCCTGTCGCGGCGCCATTTGTAATGATTGAATGGTTTTAATTAGGGAAAACTATCCTAAATATGTATGCATAAATACAACAATGATTTATCCATAGCATATCAAAATAAATACTGTGGTCTGCAACAATATGAGTATAATATGAATAATATCATATTTGGGAAAAAGGGAGTTTTATAGTAACGTTCTATAAAACTGATAAGTGACGTAAAGATCTTAAGTAACTTTCACAGTCTGTCTCGCCTTTCAACCGAGAACACAGTCATCAAAGGCACAGCTCTTAAAGCAATAGAAATAGAGGTGAGATTGAGTTCCTCACGCACATGATCTTATACACAGTCTTATGTGTAATATGAGCAGCATTATTGTGAATAAGGACGTTAATTATAACACCAAAGCCAGTGGAAAAATTACATAGAAAATATTACTTTCGAGCAAGCAACACAATCCTCACTTCTGATGTCACCGTCGTAACTTGGCGGAGGGAAATGCTTGCTTCCACCAGGTTTCTTTCTTGCAGGCGTAGTTTAGCAATAGACAGTATGATATTTTACAAATATGCTTACAGTGCCTAGTTTTAAATTATAGGGCCTAATCCCTTCGTGAACAAAAAGTTTGAACAACCTGGAGACACAAGTTTTAGTAATACGTAATACGAGAAAGAATAAAGATACATCTCAGTGTTATCTGTGGTATGATACAGTCTTAATCACACATTTCAAACAATAATCAATCATCTGTCGACCTCTAAAGTATAAAGATAATTATAATATTAGATTCTGGATACTTCTTTATTGAACGACCTATCAGTCGTGGCTCAATATAGTAGTTATATTAATTTCGATGGCTGTTCATTGACCTAAATATACAAAACGTCGAGACAAAGTCTGGATTGATTGAAGGTGTGTTTGTTCATTTTGCTTTATAACGACCCCATCCGGGATTAATTAAGATCAGAAGACTAATGATACATTTTCTAAACATCCAAATCAAACGTTTATTTTACACATACCTAATGTATAAGATGGTATCTACATACAATTAAATTATCAATATGGCACGGGGTGGTATATATATATTACTGATCAAAAACCATCAAGCCTCATCAAGACAAAAAAAAACCCATGCTATTGAAACTGTATCGGTATTTGGAAACAAATAAGGAAAAACTGAAATATAATTTTGTACTTTTATTTTGCGAATAGATCGTTACGTGTAAATTCCAGTGAAAATACACATCCATCAATTGAAGCTAGTGTGTTTTCACCCGAAGCTTGTTTTAAGTTGAACCCTCGGAGGAGGTTGAACAACATCTACACCAATAAAAGAGGAAAGATTTTTATTGTTGTGTATATGTTTGTAATGTATAAACTATATACTTCGGTGCAGATTTAAAAAATCTTCCTCCATGATATCGCTACATTCATCCTGAGTTACAAAGTTTTTTTTAAAAGAGTTAAAATAAAACATTTAGTATAATAAACCCGAACTGGACCTCTGAACGTGCTCTACGAGGTACAAAATCCTCTTTTTATAGACAATCAGGAGATGCAATTAGCAACGTCCTAATCATCATCATCAGCTCATTAAACGTCCCCACCGAGGGGCACGAGCCTACCCGTGTAGGGTGATTAGGCTTTAGTCGTCCACGCGGGCCAAGTGCGGATAGGACGACTTCACGCACAACCTTTGAATTTCTTCGCAAGCGTGCATGAAGGTTTCCTCACGATGTTTTCCTTCACCGTAAGAGCGTCGTATAACGTACATATATTTTCTAAAATTTGAAAACACATTGGTACGTGTCGGGATTTGAACCTCAGCCCTTCCGGTAGGAAGACGACAGTCCACACCATTGAGCCACTGACTCTCTTACGTCCTAATCAATTAATCAAAAATCGTAAAAGGTGACTATCACTCGTCATCTCCCCAAGGGATAAACTAAACTCCGCGCGTAAACCACTAGACTACGGAGGCAATATAATAAGTAACGACATTTCAAAGTGGCTTTTTGTAGTAAGTAATCATAATGATCGTTGTTAGGTTGTTATATAAAATATGATGAAGTTCTTTTGTCAGTGTTTAATCTTCTCAAGAAAAGTCACGTTGCCCCTCACATGTTGATATCGTTTTGCACTGCACGCTACAACAGAAGGTAATTTGTGCAAACTGTTTTGTTTTTATATTGCAATCGCATTAATTGGTCGTGTTCGTCATGCCCCGCAATTAACTTTAATTGCGATGTCAGTCAAAGTTCTTTTCGGCGCTAATAGTCAAGCTTCCGCGTGTAGAGCACTGCAGAAAAATCTGAAGGTACTAGTGTCTGTACGATTACTTCTGCGCCTTTATATTCCGTGCTCTGTCTCACTTAACCTTTTACGGTCAACTGTTGGACACAGGTCTCTCCCATTTTGCTTCTGATTTCCCGGTCGTCTTTCGTCACCCTGACTCACTTGCACAAGTCATAAGTCTATTGGGCTAGAGGGCAACTACTATGTGTGCTAAGATACGGTCACCACTCTAGAACTCATCTTCTTCAACGCCCTTAGCCGAGGCTCGAGTCCCGCTCTGGGACGCCTTTAGGCTTTTTGTGTATTTTTTTAAGGCTGAGAGCCATCTGCGCTTGCCTTTAGCTCCGTGAAGCTGTAAAGGTCATCTGCGGCCAACAACAGTAATTATTTAGAAAAAAAAGCCACTTCAAGTTGCTGATCCGTCAAAAACTTTAATTTTCTCATGAATACCATCGTCTGTTTTGGTCTTTGAGAGAGACCTTGTGCTTTGTAATGCAATCAATTAATATTTTAAATAGTTATTCATATTTGCTGTATTAGATACGGAATCAAAAAGTATTTTGCCTCATTAATGTTTATTGTAATCTGTTCCTATGTAAATACTGTTAATTATACACGCAGGTACAATTATTTCAAAAGTCGGCATTTTATGAACCTGAACAATTTGTTTCTAGAATAGTTTGTAAGTGCTAAAGAAAGCAAATATAATTATCTCACAAATCAGTAGTTATTCATAACTTGAACAACTTTTGTCCTAGAAAATTACGTGATACGCGTATTCTAAATATCAGCATTTCTAATATTACTATTGTATTAGTACTACTATTTATCTCTCTACTCTCTACTCTCTGGCGTCTACTACGCCAGTAATATCTGACTGATATACTTTGGCTGGTTAAATATGACTTCCTGCTTTCATAGCAATGAAACTGTATTGTCTGTAATCAGTTCAGAGCATCTTTAGTCTATGTTTACGGAGGCTATTTTAAATTTCTTGATGCGCAGTAAAGTCGGCCGTTTGATGCTGTCCAGAAGTAGTAAAATGTACAATGAAACGTTTCATTATTGTACTTGGACATAACAACGAGGAAAACAGAACTAGAATCACAGAATATATTTTCGTTCTTGAAGCTTTGCAGCCACACAAATGTTCTATTCTGAACATTTTAATGTTACAAGAACTATACGAAGTACGAAAGCAAGTTATTATAAGTGATTTTCAAATAAAATAGATAGGTATAATTTTTATATGCTTACGCTCAACAAATTTGTGCCTAGAAAATCACGTTATTAGCCAAACAGGTCAAATGGAACTAAGATGGGTCATGTCACTCACGCCTATTTATTTATTTAACAATTTATGCACACACAGAAAAGACAAAACACAATAAACATGGAAAAGTACGCTTTGCACTGCTTATTTCACAATGAAATTTATTCCAGCTGGCCAAAACAAAAGGAAACAAAGTAAGAAAAGTACCAAAAAAAAGCCTACCATATTATTAAGAATACGATTTTGCATCCACGATTTAATGAATATAATTTTATTTTCTATTGGTAGCTATTAAGGTATATAATAGAGTGAGCATTACACGATTCGAGAACGCGCTGCAACGTATAATATTATATTATGATGTCCTTGTTGTGATGACGTAGTTCTCTGACCCAGTAACCCAAATGCACACGGACTTGTCAGATCACCAGCGTGTACAAAAATTAGGTTTTATTTATGTTTTTATTATATATTACTATTCTTGTAAGTGGAACTACTACTTTATTTAAATAAGTAAATAGCCACTGACATTCACACAGCGTTATCCAGCCCCAAGTTAAGCGTGAAGCCTATATTATGGGTACAAAACAACAATTAAAACAGACTTTTATATTATTTTATTTTGTAAATACATACATATACATAGAAAACACCTAGACCATTACAAACAGACATGTTCATGCACACAAGTTTGTACTGCCCGGGAATCGAACCCGGAACCCATGGTGGAGCAGCCGACGTCTCGACTATTCCATCACATATGGGTCGTCATATTTCTTATATTGTAAGCAATAATAATCATTGCTTAGCATGATGTAAGTTCAGAACGTCGTGATACCTTCATAAATACCTATGTGAAAGAGTAAATATACTGTAATATATGAGCTCTCTGATACGTTGACATTTATCAAATTTTATAGATGTTAAGTCACATGACACTGTTCCTATGACGCGTAGACATGTTCCACTTATATCGTTATATAAAATGGCTAATATTTAGCTTGTCTATCACAAGTTGACCTTCTCATACCTCTTCCTGGTGTAATATTGTTTGCTCCGTCTGAATACGGTCGGCTCAGAGCATCGCATTTCCTGTTGTATTTTCGTAAACTGCTATTTAATAAGATCTTGCATTCAATTCTGTTTCTGTTACAGTTGATTTCTAGACATTGTGACAGTCAATTTTCCTATTTATTTAAATCAACATATTGTAAAATAGTAATAATAATAATAACTTGTTATAGTTTTTTGGATTTTTCATATCAACAAAACTATTTAAATACGTCAAATGCTCGTTACCAGCATCATTTGGCGTATCGAAAACATTTAGCTATTGAATACTGATGTGCTTCGTCTACAAAATTTAGTAGATGGGACGTTACTTCTATGACACAGTTTGCAATTAAAACTAGTAATGGTTTCCAGGCCCGGTAGACTTAATGTCTCTTCAAAATTTTAGAAAATTTTTAAAGCGCTTGCCTGAATTTACTGATATACCGATCTAAAACATAGCGTATGCTCCGCTGATTGTTCCAGTTCTCCATCCTCCTAGCATGATGAGTGCCCTAATTAATTCCTAATACTATCAATATAAATATGTATTAATCGCTTTGTTAACACGGTATTGCTAATTTTGTATCCAAGATGAGTTAGGCAGTGGGTTTTCTGAATTTTTGACATTCAACCGACGCGTATAACTATTATTTTTTATAAATAAAATTTTATTTCTTTCAGTCTTTAAATTCGCTGCAGGTTGTGTAAGTTTGCTAAGAAGATTATACGTACACATTGTTCTCTGTCAAGGCTTGCTTACAATTATAGGTTCGCGTTTGACGCCCCTTGCCTGATGTTAAGCACAGACGATGCCCCTAGGATGGAGCATGCTTACCTAGATAAGAGCCTATTCACTCTTGATTTAAAGATCCCCAAATCGTACTTTTCGGGAAACACAAACTCGGCCAGCGAGTTCTTCAGCTTCGCAGTGCTAATAAAAAATAAGGAATCAAGACTTTTCGTACAACACTTTGGTATATCAATATAAGTCTGTCACATCAGGTGATCAGGAAGACATCAATGAGTTGCGTTTTATTTATATCTCTCACCGATGGGGCGTGGCTTTTTGCGCAGTTGTTGTATCTAATAATGCGATTAAATAATGCTTTTGACGTCATTTGGCCAAAACTAATCTCGAAACAAAAATTACATCGTTTATCTTTGTATGGAAATAGATAAGCGTCAAAGTAGGTTGGGCTATTAAATAGGTAGCTACTAGGAGATTCGACCGTACGTCTTAATTCCCCTTTATGAATTTAGCCTTTTGATTTTTGTGCCTATGGCCGTATGAAAGTTGAAGAGGTGGTAAAACTCACAGGCTTTAAAGGAACCTATATGTACACTCGTACAAAATTACAAGTAATTCTATTGAACAAATAGTCTAACTTTAAGTCTTACTTTAAATTTACAAAACTCCTCTCAGGTGGACTCAAACTACTTTTGGAACATTAATAGGTACTCTTAGGTTCTCAGCAGTTCTAGCAGTTGGGTACTTAGTAAGACGAGAGATTTTGATAAGTACCTAGGTATAATGAGTAATAATCATCGGCCCTAGAACAGATAACTTGGAATAAAAGTACTTTTCTATTACAAAGGTATTAACGTGAAGATAGAATGAACTAAGAAGAAAGTTAGCCTCACATCAATTTTAATCAAATAAGCTTTTAGGGAGTTTCGTAGATAGTTAATAGACTTAGTTAGAAAAGGCAATTCGAAGCCGTGAGCCGTCTCAGAAACCATTATACATTAGTTTTTTGTAAACACTTATCAATGGAGAATAATAACTGTCTATCAATTGTTAGTCCCCTTCACGCCGGTCTGTCATGGTCAGGAGTATCACTTAGGTACCATCAGGTGTGCGTATTGAACGTCCTGTGTACACATTGACATAAAAAAAATGAAACTAGAACCTCTTGGTCCTGGTAATGCATTTGTTTATGAATTTGATAAACTTTAAGTTGTTTATTTTAGAAAAAACTATTGGTTATTAATGAAGTCCTAGTACTTTCTAGTTCAAACCTTGACGTACACTGCGATTAATAAAAAAAGATTTATTGTTTCTGGTTCTACTGTTTTTTAACCGATTTTATTAGACTGTACATTATATAGACGAGCGAGTTGACAACAAGAAAAATTGGTTAAATTGAAAAGTACGTAACAGTAAGGAGTTGACGAACAATTCGTTCTGCTAACATGTAGGTACAAAGGCGTTGCGCATGCTCACGGACATTCACCGGTTAGTTACAATATCTTTCTTGAATGATCTAATCCTGTAGTCAATTTCTATTGATTTTCCATAACAAATGAGAGGAAATCGACACGGTGATATCTTTAAGTTTCAGACTGGATTGACGTCTTGTTTGAAGTCGTAAATTTAATTATAACCGAGACTTATTATTGTAACATGAAAGCATTCGACGTGGTCTTTAAGCGTCCAAGACTATTCAAATGCAAAAGAAGATATTTGTATATGAATAACCACATGCATGAAATATTATTGGCGCGACTTCATATAATTATGCAGATATGCTCTCTATTGAACCGAATTGTAAGAGAGCTAGGCTATTAACAATTGTAATTAACTTAATTTTCAACAATTTGCATAATATAAGAACATCATTACGCGTGTATTGGAACTACCGTGTTCGGCTGTGTAGTTATCCCCGGCCATAGTATTAACTACATTGTAGTCCCATAGTATTATGTACATGTATCAAATACATGTTTATATTACATATTCTTGACTGATATTTAATATAAACATGTTTGCCTGTAGTCTAGTGGGCACAGTGTTCGGCTGCGTGACTTGGAGGTCGTGGGTTCAAATCCCGCGGGGATACATCACTGCGCGATTTTTCCTAGTTTAGTTAGGATATTGCAACCTGATTATCCAAACAAGACGATGATTCCAACGGCTTAAGGTATCCTCCAAAGTATCGGAGGATTCCTTAAGCCGTTGCTTCCGTCTGCAATCCTTGGATGGTAGTCGTTAACCCACCAATACGCAATGGGCCCGCGTGTAGATTACGGCCCAGTCTCCCCATAGCTTTGCTGTGTGGCATGTGCCCTGCAGTGGGCCGGTACAAGCTGATAATGATATGCTCGCCAATTTCCCGGTGAAGCTGTAATGGCCATCTGCGGCCAACAGTAGTAGTCAGTTCGATAAAAAAATTTTTTACTATTTTGATACGCTTATAATATCTACGTTTGTAATGTAGTGTGACGTCGAACGCAGACCGACGCGGCCGTGGGTGTCAACATTCGACAAACAATGTCAGACGGTGTCACGCGACAAGACGCAATTAAACGCGTATTTTCTTCGTCATGTCATTGAGACAGACCCTCATTAGCTAAAATTATACCTTATTGTGCAAGCATTAAAATTAAACTTGCAGTGTTGGAGCAGCCGCCAATGATCAGTTTGCGAAACTCGGTATATAGAAATCCACCGTAGACCAATTCAAAACAACAAAACATCCCGTTTATTCCCATATTTCGGAATCGCAAGTGATGTTTACGTGAACACAATTATGTTTTAGTCTCAATATCCTAATAGTATTTAAAAGGCGAGAGTTTGAAAGAACTTGGTGATAGTATCACCGCAGTGTCAGATATCGTCCCGTCCAATAAGAGTGCTATGCACTTTTGTGTTTCAGGATGTGGGCATTGTAGCTACTGAAATTACTGGGTATATGAGACCTAACATCTGTTGTCTCGGGTGACGGGTGCAGTGCGGTATTGATGGAGAATAATAACTGTTTATCAGTTTTTGGTCTCCTGTCTGTTTGGCAGCTCTGTTATGGTCAGGCGTATAACTTACCATCAGGTGCTGTTGTGTGGTGCTGTTCATTTTGTAACATAAGATTTTGTAAAAACGCATGTTTTGTAATTTATTATGAAAACAAGAGAAGAGCGTGGTAGAAAACACAACACTTAGGCCGTCAGCCATAATTTATAATAGGTATTTGTAACAAAAATATTTCCCTCTTACTTATTTAACTGAAGTCTGAAATGAATAAATAACGTACGTGCTTCATATTCATTAAGATATAACAATTATAAATCTACGCCATTCTTAAGAAACATGTGACATAATAGAATTACACAGTATACGTCATTACCTTGAAGTTCATACGTATTCTAGACGAATCAATAACTCGTAAACGGCTCATCTACGTCACTTATACGTGACCTTCATGCCCAAGTAACCTTGACCCTATCTGACTTTGCGTCCGATATTCTGCAGAAATTTTCATATCATTAAATATCCTCAGACATGTTTACACAGCGACATCTAGCATGGAGCTGTTACTATGGGGACTAAACTAAACCACGGATTAACATAGATACTACTTAGTTTTTGTCAATGATTAAAATATATAGAAGGTACTTCAAGTCACTCAATTATATTGTAGTCTTAAGCTAGACTTTTTCATGGAGTGCTCTTTCAGGACTTACCCTGTTTATGGTCTTCATATGCTTTTTAATCTTTTTTATTAAGACTAAAATGTTACTCGAAATAGTAATGTTATAATGAGAGGTGCTCTCAATTCGCTCAACTGTGCCGAACCAACACAATAGAAAATCTTTATCAGGCGTCTTCTAGGGACGCCGATAAAGGGATACCATTGTTAATTTTCTTTTAATTTTCAATGTTATGAAGAGAAAGGGCGAACAAAATCTTTAAATCTTGGTCATTAGCAATTATTCTCCGTCAACACCCCTTGGCGCTCATCAACCGAGACTGAAGATGTTAAGTGTCTTATACCCAGTAAATTTACAACCTTTGTACCGAACCACAAAAGTGTCTAACACTCCTACTCCACGGCTGATATCTACCTAGAACCATCTGCGCTCGTCATTTGCCCGGTGCAGCAGTGAAGGCAGCCAACGTCTAAGTATATCCAAAAAAGATTCAAATCAAGCTATGCAGTCAGATATAGTTTCTTTATGCATATATATCAATCTATTGTACAATTCCGAAATGTGTCAACAAATGTAATCGAGAAATAGTTTCAAAATATTTGTTCCAACAATATGTCGCAATTAGTTGTTTTTGCGAACGTTATGTAAACCATGTTGATTGTCATATTTATCGCTGCTTTTAACAAAACAACCCATTTTTTTATTTGTTACCACTTGCCAAATAAACAGCGTACCGTTTGTTGATTTTACCGAATAACAAAAAATAAGATCACAGTTAAGTCGTTGCTGTTAAATTTTGGCATAATAGATATAACGTCATGGTTTCAAATAATTCCACTGCCTGTCGAAAACGGTGTTACACTGTAACTGTTACAACATCACATGAGTCCTGTGGTTAAGCAGTCTGCAAAAACCAATAACAACAATCTTGTTTTGCATACTGAGGACCAAAGACATCAAAAGTTGTTTTCATTTGTCGCAAATAAACGTCACGATTACGTTCTTATCGATCATTTATGGTAAACCAAAATAACTCACAAAAGGGAAAATACACATACCTGAATTACAAACGTTTGCACTAATATCGTTTACACGACGCGCGGTATTATTAAATTTTTTGTTCTTAACTTTAAGGGCACTATTTACACCGTTATTTGGCACTATTATAACTGATCTTCTATCGGAATACTATACAGAAGCGAATGTTCTTTTACTTGGAATTTAGTAATTTACTGATACCAAATGATTACTGATACCACAGTTGCATCACGAAACCAGGTAGGTACCACCGCAGTGCCAGATATCATCCCGTGAAATAGGAGTGTTATGCACTTTTATGTTTCGGGATGAGGGCACTGTAGCTAGTGAAATTACCGGGTATAAGAGACCTAACATCTGTTGTCTCGGGTGACGGGCGCAGTGCGGCATTGATGGAGAATAATAACTGTCATCAGTTGTTGGTCTCCTTTAATGCCGCTCTGTCATGGTCTGGCGTATTACTTACCATCAGGTGAACGTCCAGACCGTCCTGTACACTTATAACATAAAAAAAAACTGTAGACACATCAAAACAGATTAGCAGTTCCATGAGCATAAACGGGTCTTAAACTTCTCTTATAATATGGATCATGAATTATTTGATGCAAAGAGATTTCTAAATCCAGTGTGAATTGGTTATGGCGTAGTTTAGTGTCTTTGATAAAATACCACAAAATCTTGCCGAATTGCCTTTTCACCAGTTTAAATTAAAGATTAAAAAACCCTCATGAAAAAAGGTTACTATACAGTAGAAGAATATTTATCGGATAAAGATGTGTGGTCTTGCACTTAGTGTTCCAGTTACAAAATCTTTGTAATAAATTATTGTAAAGCTATTTGTAGGTAAATGACAAAACTGTAACCACTGATATAAAAAGATTAAAAGAGTAACTCGAGTTTCTTGCCGGCTCTTCTCGAAGATCCTACTTATTCCGAACCGGTGGTAGAGTCACAAAAAATATGATAATAATAACAATTGACGATTCAAAAGTATCTGTAACAGATTTATTTGAATAAAGATTTTTTTCTTTCTTTCTTTCTTTCTTTGTTTTGTTTGTGCGTAATGTGACTCTTTAAACTATTTTCATGCTACTTACACTGATTTTCCAACCTTATTATCTTGTTCCTGCCTTGTTTTTATGTCTGATATTAATTGACTGACAGCCCCGCTCACCTTACCTTGATTTATCATTATGATAATGTATGAAGTGAAACCTTAGATGAACAATATTTACCTAAAAGTGCAAAAAAATCTATTGTTGGATTTGTCATCATTATATAAAATATATAAAAATAATATATCCCAACTGGTCGTAATAATGACCCAACGTGCTTGTGCAACAAAAAGTACTTGTAAATATGTATATTTTTAATAATACTTCTTGTTAGTATAACCGCTAAATGAAATTAATGATTAAGTGATTTGAACTTTACGACAAAGAATTTACTCAACAAAGCCGTAATATGTTATATTATTTATAAAGCTCTATGCTATACTATGAGTCAGGCACCGCGCCCTTCCATTATAGCGCTTCGTTTTATGACGGCAGACACTGCGCAGACGCCGTTCTCCGAACTCTGAGCAGATTTATTGAAGACAGTTAATATCAATACGACTCCACAATTTCATTTGCTTCCTTACAACTCTTCTACCTAGACACTAGCTCAACAGATAAACTATAAAAATAAAATTATAATTATCACTAAACGAACAGGTCTCTAAAGATATTTACCTAAATCTACGTAGTAAATAAATAAAGGTATACGTTATAATAATGCATTTTATTTATTTATTAGTATTCGAAAACCTACAGCTAATTATTGTAACTATACCTAAAATAGTGATTGCATCCGAATCGTACTATTATCCAAAATCTTCGCCGAAGAAAGAAATCCTGAACATTCATTAGCAGCAGTGGATACTTGAATAATAATAATAATACTTTCTTTATTATTCATAAACAGTCAGTACAAAAACCATCTTAAAACTAAGTACAAATACACAAATAAAAAGTCTATGTGAGAGACTGGTCAGTGTGCAATACCTACTTACTAAATTTGCGTAAATTATAAATCCATTAATAGTTACTGGAATGGTATGGTGGTGTGTTAATACAAATGTGGTAAATGTACCACATTTGTATTAACACAGACTATTTTAGAATCAGTTTTGTTGTTTTTCAGATTACAATGATACGCAGACATTTGCTAGTTCGCAATAAAAACACTAAATGAGGTAAATCGAGTTTCAACGAACGCATTCGAGATAGCGACGTGTGGCGTGCGTCCAACATACGCAAACAGGGATTTTGAACGCCGATTCTATCCTGTAACCGAATTAATCAGAAATTTCCAGAAGATTAAATTTTGCGGTTACGTCAATATTATTCGAACTTCGTTTTAACCGGTCTATATATCCTATAAATATGTAGATATTTTATGTGCCGTTTATACCTCATATTTTTAGATAAATGGCCCCAATAACATGCTATACTCAGAATAGGTATACTAAGAAATGTATAAACTAGGTATTCCCAGAAAGAAAATGTGGTAAATAGAATTCAGAACGATTTTTTTATGAACTGTATGTTGATATTTAAACGAGCAATAAAATTATACTTTAACCAAGCGAAGTTAAATTTTGTTTGACATTCAAACGATCATAAAAGGCAATGGAACTACGTGCCAAGTACTGAGTTCTCTCGGTAGATACCCAAAGCAGTGGACTGCAGTTACCCGTGAAATAAGTAGGTGTGTAATGTACAGGGAGTACATTACACACCTGCTTATTTCACGGGTATTTGCGTAAAATTGCTATCAAGTAAATTAACCGGTCACACCGTTTGTTAAAGTTCTAACGTGTTTTCTATATCAGTGTATTGAAATATAATATGAATAAATTTGGATGTTAATATCGCAGTCATCCAGTGCGGGGCAAAGGCGTCTCCCAATCACTATCATTTTCCCACCATTTCTTGATTTACCAGTAGCAGTAATTTTGCATGATTTAGGTACGTAGTACGGCCAAAATGTTTGTACTCGCCTTCAATGTTTCGAAAACGACCTCTTGTCAAACTTAAATACGAGAAACAAGATTGGTTTGTAACCTATAAATACGAAAAACAGATTAAAGTTTAGTATTATAATTAAAAATAACAAAGAAACTTTTGAAATTTTAAGTGATTTATATCACCATTACCAAAATGTTTCAAGTCTAAATAACCGTATATTTTAATTATGAACATATTGAAAAGACTAGAATATGAATACCCCTCATATATAACTACTCGCTGACGTATTAAACACAGTATCAACGAAATGAAATGGGAACACACGTGAAGGGCCATGCATTAAAGAGCATCCAAATCAATGACGTCAAGAGTGCCCTACAAAATATACATTGGTCTATTTTCGCGTGGCTTTTTGGGACGCTTTCAATGCAGTCTAAACTCATTATGTGACATTACAAAACTACTCCATAGCCTACGATAAGATGTGCCTTATAGTAAGCTCATAAGGTTACAATGCCTTATATGTCCAATCCAAGGATAATCTATCCGATAGGATCAAGACATCGTGAGTGATATTTTACCTGAAGAAATCCATTTATAAAATCTGCTCAGTTCTCTGTTTTAACTATTTTTCCCGCCTACTGGGAGTTATGTTATTGGTATACATAGTTGTGTTTGGGGCAATGATATTGTATTAGCTGTGCCCCGTATATTCTCCATCCCCACCGAGGGGCACGAGCCTACCTGTAAAGGCCATAGTCGTTCAACTCGTCTATGCGGGCTCAGTGCGGATTGGCTGACTTCACGCACAACCTTTGAATCTCTTCGTAGGCGTGCGCAGGTTTTCTCACGATGTTTTCCTGCAACATTACCTACATACAATCGCTTCGTTAAGCCACGTGAAAGCGCGCGACCGCCACACGGAACCACAATACTTTATTTTTTTAAATTAAAGGGTTTTCGGTAATAGAAGTAGCTTAAGTTTTTCTTTAAGACATCACCTACCTGCCAAAAAAGACTCGGCCAAATCTGTCCAGCCGTTTCAGAGATTACCCGGAACAAACTGACAGATAGACAAACAGACATTTTTTATGACCTTACTCAGTCGCATATTACAACACTTATTATAAGAAATTGGTTGATAGTATTATTCTGAAGTTCTTGAGTGGAGACCACGTGAGGCGCAGCGTAGGATGTAAAGCAACAAGATGGATGGATGACCTGATTAGGGTCGCACGAAAGCGCTGAATGCAAGTCACCTTTTCACCTCGCCACCAATCGGTACAGATAGAAATCGTTGGAGGCTGCCTGTGTCCAACAGTGGTTGTAAAAAGGCTGAAATGATGATGATGGTTCTTCTGTATGCTGGTACACTTGCTATTTAACACCAGGATTCTTAGATTTTTTTGGTTTTATTAAAATTCTCTAAGGTAGGTATGTTGAGATATGGTAGTCCAATTACAATATACTAATAATTGTATATAGCTTTGACAACTTATCTTATCGTCCGAGCAGACCAGTCTAGACAATGCATATCTCATCAATAAAGGGGATTTAGTTAACTGCAACGTCGGTTAAGTGCGTGTTGACGAGTCGTTAGATCAGCTCATATAGAAACCTAAGTCCCCACCGAGGCCCACGAGCCTACCTGCAAAAGCCATAGTCGTCCAGGCAGGTTCGGTACGGATTGGCCGACTTCACGCACAACCTTTGAATCTCTTTATAAGCGTGTGCAGGTTTCCTCACGATGTTTTCCTGCACCGATAAAGTGTTTGCTAAAAGTACTACTAACGTAAACTAAAATTTCGAAAATAAGAGTACATGGGCACGTGGCGGGATTTGAAGCTTCACATTTCAGATAAGAGGGCAACAGACCATTCCAATGAGCCACCGATGACACGAATTACAATAATACCTATTTAAGGTAATTTCGATACTGTACGCCGAGTATAAATGCCTGTGGCTTATAAATTTCGTTAAATATAAATCTCCATACTGTTAGAAGTACATATTATAACAGTCACCTAGGCATATAAAACACAATCTACGAATAGAAAGGCCGCTCATCATCTCATTGAAGGTCATCGGTCGTCATATTGACGCAGTGAATGTACTTGTATTCGCTCAGCGAAATATGGATGCAATCGGTACCAGGCCTTAGGTGTCAATAAAACGCAAGGCTGGGCATTCGGAGTGATTGTGAGTTGAAAGTGGAGCAATATGGATTTGAACATCGAAACCCTAGGGGACAGCGGATGGCAGATTTCATGGAAAAAGAGAGACTATGATGAATTAGTACTATTTTTTATTAAGCCGCCAAAGGCATTCATTAAGGGAAGTAGACGATAGTTCCACACGCAATAAGATTGACCACATATAGGCACAATATTAACGACGTCTCTATGATGGCCAGTGTGCAAATTGGTACCAATCACCACATGGTGATTGGTACCAATTTGCACACTAGTGAAAAGTAGAATAGTGGGCAAAACGATTCGATGTGTGAAGGGGAGATCGAGAAACTACGACGTTCACATTAGATTGTCACTTTCAATATCAGACCATTCTAGAATAAGATCCTGAAGAATCGAATGCTTTTCAATTGCTTTTTCAATCAAGATGTTTCGGACGAAATAACTTTTACATGAATTATGCCAAGATTGCAAATGATACATACTAACCTTAACATTTTACGATAGTTAAATAAATACATTTTTACAACACAAATATATTACGTTGCTATAGATAGTTTATTTTAATACTGTATAAACGGCTGGGGTAAAATGGCGGTACTAATGTAAATTTAGAGTCAGAAGATAGCCCTCTGACGTCAATGCTGACATTTGGTTGGGTGTAGCAATAGTTATAGTCTAATGGGTCGGGTGAGTTATTGTCCCGTTATATAACTGCGTGGCTTGTAACACGCCGTGTGGCGTGAAATGTGGTACGCGAAGGTGGGGCCAAGCCATGCACAAATTTTAATAAACATAGCAACACCGATTCCATTTTAAACTTGTTAAGCTCATGTTACTAGGGAACGGTTATATATTGGTAGGAGCTCATTGTTTTAGCAATGTGAAGTTTCACTACTTTTACATATATGTAAAAGTAGTGTGAAATTGTGTGACAAAAGTAGAAAGAGGTGGAGTGGGAAGTGAAAGGAGAATAGCAAAGCAGGTTCATTGTGCGAATGTGGAAGGATACACGAACAGGGGATGACCCAGAAGGACTTACCTAGACGAAATTGGTCAAGTCCTTAAGAAGCTGGGTCCTAAGTAAAAGGAATAAAAGAGCTTGTATAAGATTATGAGTTGAATGAAGCTAGGGAAGTATGTCAGGACTGCGCAAAGTGGCGTTCCATCATCTCTGCCTACCCCTCTGGGACCAAGGCGTGAGCTTTATTTATTTATTTACATATATTATAATTATACGAAGGGTAGTTTTGCCGCCTGATAGTCGGCTATAGGCTATCAATAGTTGGGTTAAGCAATACTATCGATATCCCTGCAATAGTAAAAGCTTTTGATATAGAAACATGATTTCGATAGTATCGAAGCTTATTGTCAAATTTCCTATTGATAATATCTATACTATTGCTTCTGAATATTGCCAAAACTATTGATTCTATCAATAGTATTGATACAGCCGACAGTATACTTGATTTTTGAGGCCAACAATCAATAGTTATCGATGGTTCGGTAAGACTGGTAGCCTTCAAGTTAGTTGATAGAATGCCTGTACAGACTTACGTAATATGGCACTGTGGGAAAGCCATACATCGGCACAAACAAGCCAATACTATGGAAGTGATACCTTGGTCTCAAATAAAACAGTATGTTACAATGGCTTCATATTTCGCCTAATTAAAGTAAAATTAAAAAATGTATCAATAAGGCAAATGATCCATTGTATAAATGTTAATTTTATGGCAATTTACTTTCTAGCGTCCTGCAAAACAAGTTGGAGTACTGTTTCCCTTGCTAATTTTAAACACAAATAATATATATATTGTATTGATATTATAGTACTCCCTTTAAGTTTATTGACCTTTATCAAGGATTTCCCGCTTTCCAGCCATGATAATGCTATCAGGAATGATTAAAATATACGTATAAAGCTCTCTAAAAATAATAATCCATGTTGCGACCGTGCTGGCTGGCCTTACAATAATAACAGAAACTAGTTTAATAGCATACTTCCGATATACTTGACCAGAACTTGTGTAGGTACTTAGTAACTTACTGCGCCATGCTTGCACTATGAATCTGCTGAATAAAGTTAAGGATCCAGAGGTAACATTTTAGAAGCGACAAATATTGCATAAGCGATTCAAAATTATTCAGTTTGTGATCGATCTTAAAGCTTCAATGCTTTAATAAGTCTCTTACTTGACATTTACACAATATAACCGGTCAACTGAGTAACTGTCAATATCTACATTCCTATTCAACATAGTAGGTACCTAGCTAACAATGTCCTCACTTACAATTTTGTGTTCGCATAGTTTAGCTGCTTCTATTATTACCGGAGCAAATACCATTACCGGCCTTTTGAGTTTCCATATAAATACAATAACTTAAAAGCACTAAAAACTTTTTTACTTAAAAAAGCTTACATCACGTATAAAGGCAAGCAACAAGGTATGTTATTATGTACATAGTTAAAATTAGGACAGGAATTATCAATTTCTTGAATTTTGATTTTTAATTTCAAATTAAAGTTCGATGGCATTAATACGGACATAGGAAGGACGAATCAAATGTAAAAAACATCCTGTTGTAAACCGAAAATTAATTACTAATGATGACTGCTTACAAAAAATCTTCATAATTCTTCCGCGATTGTTTATTTTATCGTTTATATACTTATGAACTATTCAACACTTGTCGAAAGATAATAGTCCCTTAGAATATTCGGTACAAATTCGTACTAACAAATATCAGATAATGCCGAGACACTAGTTGTCTAGCGCGTTGGATAATATTTTCAATAATGATGGTACGCAATATGGTACAATAGGTAACAGCCGTTTACATAATAACTAGTAAGTAATTGTATTCGTTATTACTTCCTATAGAAAGAAAGAAAGTTTTTCTTTCTTTCTTATTACTTCCTATAATTAATAGACAATATAATACATATCTAAAGGATCAGTGTTTTGATATACCTACCTGCTTATAAATAACTAAAGGTTATTAGTACACACTTGCCTACTTGTCTTACTTTCTTTTCTTATGTTTTGGCCAGCTGGAATAAATTTTATTGTGAAATAAGCTGTGCCTTTGTACGTACTTTTCCATGTTTATTGTGTTTTTCCTTGTCTGTGTGTACAAAAATTGTTAAATTAATAAATAGATATAAAATACCAACCTCCTCTTTTAGTTCCAGTTAGTAAATATCTACCAAAAATAGTAGTGAAGTTTTAAAAGAATCATATCTTCGCACACTTTGATTTGCAACGCAATGCTACACTTATCACTTGCATTGATCTAGCATGAAAGTTTATAACCAAGTAAGTATATAGGTATCGATCCACAAATAGAAGTGCATGCGGTCGATGAGGACGAAATTAACAAATGCGTTAATATAGGACGTTGAACCCGAGGTATGCATGTGACTAAGGTTAACAAACTCGCATTCACTCCCAAGTCGATAGGGTGCACGATCGAATTTGACGATAATCGTTACATAGATTGTATTGTACGTTGCAAGTCGTGAATTGATTTATCCTTGCCAAGTTTTATATATGGCTATGTTCACATTACAATCCAAAGGTCAGATGTGAGCTACGGTACCTAATGGTACCTACTTAGCTTATATCATGTTTTAATGCAGCACACATAAATATAAGTAATCTAACGCAATACCTCCAGCATAGCTCACTCATTGTGTGTCTAAACGTTGTAGTATAAGGACGTACATAAATAAGTCTTCTAAATTATAACATTACATATATAAGAATATATTCGTGTTCATAAGATAAATAGAAGAATAGTCATTACTTAATAAACGTGTAATAATTCAATTACGATGTATTGTCATGATAACTCAAGTCAAATTTAACTCACTATTTATCCTATCTTTGGTTTTTACGGCTCAGAAATCCAATATAATCCAGATTATAAAGAAAGTATTACGTACTACATAGGTGCAAATTTCATACGGAAGCATTATCGGTCTGGTTATTAAAATATTTATACACAGAATACGTGTATATCACAACAAACGCATCCCGCGTTGTGAAACATGGCGCATGTAACTCTGAATCATTCGATATGAACATTGAGATTGTATGCTTTTATAAATCGGGAACACTTCGATATAAACAAGATGTCGTAAATAAACTTACCGCAGCAGACGCGCTGTCTGACAAGTTTTATTATAAAGTTCTGAGAAAATACGAAGAGGCGTAGTTACTACTATCAACCCCATTTTAAAGTACATACCGATTAGTATTAAAAAAAAGGTAATACATTGTTACTAGATAACGTTAAAACTTCAGATTTTTGTGTCTAACAGTGGACAAAACGAATTTCATTTAATGACCTGGCCGTCACCGTGAATTTACATAGTAGGTACGCCACATTGCATTTTAATCAAATAATGTAGTACTTATTCCTTATCTGGAAATAGGATTTCTAATAATATTTACAACCAATCTAGATTACCAAGAACATCAAATCAAAAGGGTGATAAAAATTTACAATATTTTTTTTTCAAATCTTTCTATTTTGCTTAATGATAGAAAATTTAATTGATTAGAATGATTTCATTGATTATTATGCTTATAAAGAAAACATATTTACCTTTAATCTTAGATAACCCGGTGTCTAAGCAAGGTCATACGAGTAAGCTAGATCACGTGTAAGGGGAAATAAATTTAATGACTTAATTTAATTGCAAGCTACGTATAAACACTAATAATATTGTCATATGAGACGTACAATCAGTTTTATAGATTGGTGATGATATATTTATAGTTAAACATACATTAAGTACTATAAAGAAAGTTGTTACAATCCATATACGGTACATGGTATGGTTCCATACAATGTTATTTCCGAAAATATTTAATTGAAAATAAAGAAAAATCCTAAAAAGAAAACAAAGAACATTAAAAAAAATGTTTGTCTATTTATTATTTAAACTTCACAACAGGACGCCATGTTTTTAAAATGTAACTATGTTAACGATAAAAATATCGCCGGCTTGCTACTTGTAACTAAGTATGAAAGGACTTTTATATAATATATATATATGCATAAATAGTCACTCTTTCCACACAATTGATATTCAGTCCACAATCATAAACGCAACTAAATGTTTTCTGATAGGTACTACGATATCCGGGTGACCTACAAGTCTGATTTTGCATTCAAGGACTAAGGTACCCATGCTGGCAAACGCGAATTTTAAATAAAAAATATCAAAGTACCAAATCCTATCAAAAGTTTTTATTCCTAGCAGCATAAGGTTTAAAATAAAATAAGTTCCCATGATTCCACAGTTAAAGTTTCAATGTGTGTATGAGGATTGACGTAGTTCGACGAAAGTAGAATGCCGACCCATTTCTTTACGGTATACTGCTAATGTTGTGACGTAAACTACTGAGGTAATAATCAAGTATAAATCTAATAAAATATTTTATTATGATTTATGATAGATCGACTGCATTGCTCATATTCCTATATCACAGCATACTCGTACAAACATACGAGTAAAATAATGATTGGCTATCAATGGTACATTGAATTGGGTATAGTTATAAAATATAGTTCATGGTTATCAGACGTATGTTTGTGCACTAGTCTGTTCATATAAATAAAGACACCTCATACAATGATGTATGTTAAACACTTACTGGTATAACGATAGGTTTACAGTATCTATTTCCTTTTAATAGGTGGACGCACGTATTATGAGTGGGGCTAGTTGTGTTACGGGTTTCGCTACGATAAATAGATGTATAATTTGCAGGAGGACTTAAGTGACCGAAAAAGGCTGTGGAATTAGTACGAGAAAGTGACACATAGTGCGAAGAACCGATGGCCGACGAGGGGGGATGGATCTCGAGTATCGTCCACGGGACGGTAAAATAGGTGTAAGCCAACCCTCAACTAAATAGATTGAGAATTGATATAGGAGGCGGCCAACCGATTCAAGTTCACTGGAAGGAATCGGTTCTGCATAGAAGTCTGCAATAATAAACGGCGATTTAATCAACAAATTGTTGATAATGTACCTTTTATACCTTAAACCATATGACTCAGCTCTATTTTCTATATCCTTAGGAGTACAAATAGTACTTAAGAAAGTCTATCGTTGTTTTAGTGACAGTGTCAACTTTTATTTAAATTTTAATGAACCTACTTTATATTCAAACTGCACTTATTCTTACTTTTCTAAGAAATTGTGACTCAAATTGGCCTAAACATTGTTTAATGGCCATTTTGATACTTCAAATCTTTTCTTGGATTTTTTAAATATAGATTTTTTTATTGATCAAAATTCTGGTTAAATTGATAAACACTAATATAAAATTAACTGTGTGGATAAATTTATTTGTAAACTATAACAATTTGTTAATACTCGTACATGTCAAGTATCGTAAAACAGCATGTACTTAATAACAAAGCACATATAAATTTTGTACCAAACATTGATTATATAACGAAATGTTTATTTGGCTACCGTTCAAAACGTGATATGTTTAGATATATTATATCAGCGCAATAGCCAAGTAGGTAGAAAGTTGTCGCAGACAGACAAAATGTAAACAAAAACATGAGTAATGATTGCAAAAATAATTTTGTATGTCTAGCACTAATGGCAATTGCCCGATTTGTAAAATTTAAATGAATAAATATCCACTGACCACTGATAAGGATGCTAAACAAACCCCTTGTTATATATATAACATACTTATATACTTCTTTTTGGTAAATACATACATATTGTACAAACGAAACACCAGACCAATAGAAACAGACATTTGTTCATGCACTCAAAATATGTTCTGCCCGGGGATCGAACAAGGAACCCTTAGTGTATAGCCGATGTCTTCATTACACCAGATGTATTGTCAAAAGTTCATAGCCCTTGAAGACTCTTCCCTAACGCTACTCTTTACATTATAAGTACATGAGAGTTAACTGAACTTACTAATGTTGACCTCATTGAAATTTTGACCGTTTATATAATCAGGAAGCAATCTGAACTTATGAACAGACTACTAGAATACGTTGGTTGGCATTAGATACATAGGTATATGAGACTGAGATAGGTGTTCATACAACGGACTTAGGTTCTTATAACGTAGTTTGTCGTATGATTCTTTTTATTTCTTGTCTAATGACAAGAAGATATTATTTTCAGTATAGGAACTATACTTTAGAAATGCAAGCGAGACATTTATGTATAAATTTAATCTTTTATTTCATATATTAATTTTAATAAACATTCGTGTAAGTGCATTCGAGCCAGTATTCATAAAACTGGCAGGCGTCCTAATTCTCATAACCCACACGTGGTCTACACGTGCCCAATATACATTCGCATTGGTTACAAGTTGGTGTATCTATTATTAAATAGGCGTTGTGTATTTAATTAGTTCTAGAGACCTTGTACAACGTCTAAATAAATGCATAATACGTATGTATGCCATTCAGTACATTCGACGATCCATTTGGCGTTGCGGTTGAGACGTCGGCTGCAACACCAAGGGTTCCAGGTTCCATCCTCGGGCAATACAAACATTTGAAACATTTGTGTGCATGAACATGTCTGTTTGTAATGGTTTGGGTGTTTTCTATGTATAAATTCTATGTATGTCCAAATATAAATATAAGTATGTTTATCCGTTGGTTAGTACTCGTAATAACAGCTTCACGCATAACTTGGGGTTAGATGGCGCTGTGTGAATGTCAGTGGATATTTATTTATTTGTCTTTGTTATGCCACGATCAAAAAATCGTTTGTTATAAAACTGCCTACTTCGACAAATACCACTATTACGCCACTGTGCAAGTTTTGACTATAATCTTCGGCACTGTATAATATTTGTTTAGTTTAAACAACTCGGCATGAATATTGCATTTGCCAAATAAAAGAACCCTATCACTAAAAACTATGATATGTATTAAAATGTATTGAAAATAAGTACAAATAAAGTAGAGAACAGACTGGATTTTCATTTAAGTACCTAATACATTGCTATGACATTAAAGGTAATCGCGTAATTTCATCATTATAAAACAAAGAAACCCGAGGAAATTTGTGTCTTTTCTTTGTTTATCATTTTGTAACTGGTATTGTTTATGACATCAGTGAAATCTGCCTACATAAGATTACAAATGGTTTTCTGGAATAGTGAGCATTGTTTTAAATGTATATTTCCTCAAAAACTTAAGGTAAAGATTAACAGACTTTTTAACTTCCAAGAACACGAAAGGTACAACGGCGTGGGGTCAAAATTCTAGGGGTCCTTAACTGTGGACCTTGGAGTTTTTTTGCCAGCCAACGGTTAAGGCGGATGTCTGCTAATAATTTAACAATGTCGATCAGTTAATATTGGACCTTATTTCTCAAAGCATAAGGAAGTAATCATATAACAGGTATCGTAACTTATCAGGTAGACAGACGTTTTATACCTACGTCAAATAGATTTTTGTGTGAATATAGGACACTGAGAATTTTTTTTTTTGCTTCAATTTTTATCGGATTTAATTTTAATTGTTGTTGTGAAATGATGATTGTGTGAGTTAAGGAGTCCCTACATATTTATAATTTAATGTTTTAAAAAGCGTTTTTAAATGCACATCGAACTATACAGATAGCCAAGAAAATTGTTAAATTACATTCAATACGTAAATAAATAAAGAAAGAGTGCTAGTAAATTGAACATTAATGTAGGTATTATAAGCATTATAAATTGAAGCTTCATATAATTTATGGTGTTTGTCATGTCAAATACAGTATTACTACCTATGTTACATACGTATTATTCTGGGCCTCAAGTAAGAATATATATTGTGTTATATGCCCGATTTTTTCATATTCCGAGACTTTCGAGACAGTGTCCGTCTTAGAAATATTTTATTCATATTTCTATGGTGTCCGTGTAAATACTTTTATTATTTGTGTTGCATTTTGTTTGAATATAAGAAACATGTCAATGGCAACTTGACGGCCAGTCATTAAAAAAAAAACAAATATATATGTCGAGCGGACTCTTTTTTATTTGATATTTTGTTATCTGTAGTAGAATTAATGTATCTATACTTATAAAATGAACTTGAGTTTAACTTACTTAAACAAAAAACCTTCGCTTAAGCGAATTTTCTAGTCTTAAGACTAGAAAATTCCATGTCTCGGCAACGATCTGTCACACACAGACTGTAGCGAATTTACCATAATTATGGCATTTTCGCGTCCAACGTGGTAAACAATACAGTCTCTACGTAAATCAGTGGACACAAGTGTGCAAAATCTCTTGTTCTGTTTGTAGACGTCAGTGCAGCACGAGGATTGCGAATGTGCCTATTTCACAGCAACTGTGTATACCTCTTATGTCAACAGCCCGTGACGAAATTATGAAAACCCGGTCTGCTTTTAGCATAAATAAACTAACTAGAAGCACTATCTCACTCAAAAAGTGCCCGCGGCAAAATTTCATTCATAATCACGTCGCTCGTTACATGTCATAATGACATTGTAGTATGCTCGTGCTTTTAATTTTGTACCTTTTTAATGACGTCTTAAGGTCAAAAATTAAATGAATAATTTTATGTCATAAATATAACTTTTGTCATAGGTATGTGTCAAGCGGCTTGGACATATTTTGGTTCATATTTTTTTCGTGATTGTGCATCTAGTTAGTTTATTGTTTAGCTAAGGCTTTCAGTATGAATATTTCGTGGATTAGCCCAATGACTACTGATCGGCGTTATTAGTGCAATAGGTTGAATGACCTCAAATGCATAGACTAGAGGGATTAGATACTCAAAATTTATATTGAGTTGGATTTAGTTCTTAACTTAAACCAATTTACCAATTTTTTTTGTCCTGAGTGAATGGGACGGTAAGCTCGTTCATCTGCGGCTAAGTGATACGCCTGACCATGACAACAGCAGTGTTGAAGTAAATTAATGACGGTAGTAGTAACCGTAGTCATTATTTTCGTCAACACTGCCATGCGCCCGCCACCTTAGGCCATCTGCGGCCAACAGCAGTAGTACGAAAAAAAAAGCCCGCCACCCCAGACGACTGATGTTAGGTGTCTTATACCTGGTTATTTTACTAGCTACAGTACCCTCATCCCGAAAGAAAGAAGTGCAAAGCACTCCTATTTTACAGGACGATATCTGACATGCGGTACTATCTTCCTAGACGACTCAGTATCGAGTCTACTAGTAAAATATAAATTCTTGGGTAGAGATTCTTTTGATATCCTGCCATGATTTCGGATATAATAAAAACAGTTGTGTCTGATAGGCATATTCAACTGCGACAGATGAAACTCCATATTGCACGTGTCAAAATAAACTCTACTAAATCAAGTTAGATGTAATACTTGTACTTTGTATGGCACTAAAAGGTTTGAAATATGCAATAGTGTCCTGGGACTAAAGTATGGTGTACAAGACAAGAGTAGCCCATTATATTTTTAAGAAAATTTTGTGTTTCCCGAAACTGCATACAAAACACGTGATCTTATCATCCGTAGTCAGCATAATTTTATTAGGAAACCGGTAAATAAATCAAACACATGACATCTACGTAATTAAGGCTTAATACGTCACCAGTTTTAAGAGGTCGCCAATGTATTTACCGTTCACTGGATATGACGTCCATACAGGAAAGTACCTACTTTAACAAATATTGCTCCGTAACATCATCATAGAATCGTAGCCAACTAATATGTCAGCCAATAAAAATATTATGTTGACTGCAAATGGAAGACAGCGCAATTCTTAGAACGGTAAATCAATCTTAGTGTTTATTCAGTTATCATCGTAGGTAAAAGTTGTAATTCTACAAAGGTTCTGGGTTCAATCCCCGGGCAGTACAAACATTTTTGTGCATGTTCATGTCTGTTTGTATTGGTCTGGGTATTTTCTATGTAAAATATATGTATTTACAAGAAAATTACATCCGTTGTTTAGTATCTATATTACAGGCTAATGCTTTCTAGTTTGGGGCTAGATGGCGCTGGCGCGTGTAGGGATCGATGCACATCCTCTTTGTGATTCAAAGTTAACCTTACCTACGTGTGGTAGCAGCTCATGAAGTCCTACCACCTGCGCAATAGACCAGCATGATCGAGGATGCTTACGTCGTAGTTGACTGTAGGCCTCGCTGTAGGCTGGCATATTATCTCCAAAAAGACCCGTATCGAATGTCTCGAAGTTTGTGACTAAAAGACAGCGCATAATCGACAGTTAATAACAAAAGAGCCTGAAATTGAAGTGTATGTTTCTTGGAGATCTCAATAATAAATATTAATTATCGGGCAACTTATTTAGTTAATTTGTGAACGTAATTACATTGCGTCCGTAATCTGATGAATAAAAATCTGCGGCTAACAGCAGCCGTGACTAGAAAAAAAACCAGTTCATGTTGGAAAGAAACTAAGAGAAAGCTTCCTTTTCGATAACTTTGCATTAACACAAAGATTTTGGAACTTACCATAGCTTATCTTCTAATTAAAAAAGAACAAAACAATTTAACGATCCAATGGATTTACTCAAAACAAGTAAAGTAACAACAACCTTTCGGTTCTCCTTGACGATGATAAGACTTAATGAAAAAGGTACAGCGAGATTGTGATGATAGACGTCCTTAGTAGGACGGTATGATTTGGAAATTTTCCGGGCCTAATGCGCATTGCCCCCAATAATTGCAAGGAAGAATCTGTAACACAATTTAGTTTTGACCTTAATCGAGGTTAAAACATAAACTATAACTACGTAACACGTATTGAATTTGAAAATGTGACTAAGTGGTTGGCTCGATCACAGATAAATATACTAAACTCGATGCAGAGTCACCTCGGCTGGTATTCACCGCTATGCTAGATATTTCCAACTTCGACTTGGCGCTCATGTTTCGAAAGTAAAACAATTTTGCTAGTGAAATTACTTATTACTAGTAATTAGCTCAATATTATATTAAGAACTATTATTGCGCTGATAGACCACTGATCCACTAACATTGAAATTATCACGTTACGTTTTAGCTAGGTACTACAGAACTTGATCGCAAACAGTTTTTAACGCTCTATAAAATACTACTCCTACATAGAGAATGGTATTTTTATCACAGGCCAGAAAGTCATATAGGAAGTTTTACCACCACAGAATTGATAACACCATAATTTCTCTTTATATTTATTCTGTGTTTAACACAGAATTAATATTATGTTGTCTATCTTTAGTTGTTTTCACAATGAAACTAAATTTACAAAAAATATTTCACTTTTGCTCCATTACACTTATTGCAGGCAAACAAATCAATTTAAAAATACCTACTTGTTATTAAAATAAATTATCTTATCAACAACCCGTTTTGAAATTATGAATTTGAAATTATTACCTTTGAGACACATGTTTAATCTTTAGGTTTGACCTAATACACCTCATTTGATACTTTTGGAAACTTGGACCCATTTGTCTCTTAGAGATAAAATGTTCTACTCTATTATGAAAACAACAAAGGTTATATTCACATATTGTAAGTAGTCACGCCATGACCGCGTGCGAGAACACAGCACCAATATCACTCATGAAAGACGTGCAAGTCGCGTCCTTCAATGGGCTCATCATTGTACGTATGGTGGTATTTTAAGGGTTTCATTTACGCGTTTGTAGATATGATAAAATTAAGTAGCTTCTATCTTGTTTGGTTGAGAAACGAATTATGCAACTATCACCATGATCCATTGTCGAAATGTCTCTCGGTGTTCTGCATGACACTATATCCCGTTGGTCCTTGCCAATATCTTAGAAGAGTTTTATCACACACCAATCCTTATTAGGCCCAAATAGTAGATTTCGCTGTATTATGAGATAAAAAATTGGCCAACTGCGAGTCGGACTCACCCATGAAGAGTACCTCCGTAGTAGTCTGTAATGGAATGTTATTTTATATGCAATTATACCAATTTTATGAATTAGAACATGATAGTTTACATGGAGATTAACTGTAAACAGTAACCTATGAACAATACTTAAGAAAAAAATAAAACCTAAAATGACTACTGCCTAGCAACTTACAAAAAGAACTGAAATCCCACCAAAAAAGTTTCATGTAAAATATTTTCAAGACGACCACATAAAAAGATATCAGATCTCGTGTAGAGCCCAGCTTCTCAATCTACACAGCCTAACTCTACCGACATTTACTTCAACAAATTCAACTTATCAGTAAATATGTATGGCTTAGCTGTTTCGTCATTTACTTTAGATCAGAAACTAAATATTCACATCACCTCCACGACTAGCGACATTTTTAACGACTATGAAAATGTCTCTCACACAAACGAAAAAATATCTCATTTATATTAACATTCACTATTATACCCCACAAAGGTGGGTACAATCATAGATTTAAATCGATTTAAATCTATGGGTACAATAAAAAAAAATAGTTTCAATTCAATGTATGGGGATCCCCAAATATTTTTTAAAGTGTCTTTTAAACCTTAAAGCGGTTCACAGAGTTTATTTCTCGAGTCCTGGTATATGTTCTTTGTAACGTACATTATTTTTAATAAATTGTAAATTATTTATTGTTTGAATCTAACTTTCCAAAATAATGGTGATAATATTAAGTTGATAATTTTGAGTGAATAAAGTAATAAATGTATTTCATCTAAATTAACCTATTTATTAAAAGAAACGGTATTTAGTATGAATACCCAAATATTCTTTTTTATATTTTGTACTAATAAATTGTATTTTTAAGCAATAAAAAACATTTCAAGATAAATAAAACAAATATGTTTTATAGATAAACGAACATATAATAATAAGATTAGTATAATATTAGGTGCTTGAGTATTGGGGACCATTATCTCTAGCTTGAGCAAAAATTCTGTTTATCTGGTTTTGGATCATAACGGCTCGGTAATCTGGCATGTTTCTCAATTGCTCAGCTATATGGTCTGCAAATGTTTGGAACTCGTCCCCGCTTTCATCCGACGAATAGTCATAATCTGATGAGGAAGACTCTTGATCTGGAATATCGGTTCTTAAAGTTGACTTTTTGTTTTCATTCAGGACAATATCAACATTTTCAATTTGACTGACTGGGTTTGCGACTGACTCAGTATTATCCTGGTTTAAAGAAAATACAAAGGCCATACTATCATTATTTTCTTCATCATCCAGAAAAACGGATTCTTCATAACTTCTCTGTTCCTCTTTAATCTGCAAAAAATGCGTAGGTATTATTTTAAGTAATGTAAAATAATGAAAACAAATCATAATTTTATTATTAAGAAGCAAATAGTTAACCTTCTTTTCTTCGATTTCCATCATAAATTGATGGAAAGCGTCAAACCAATGCAACAAGGGCTTGTAAAAAAAGCCCCTGACTTTAGCTGCGTTAATATTCCTCATTTCCACTTGATATGCTGCTTTCATTGTCTTGAATTTGCGATGGATTTTGTCTGGTGATGTGTCTATATTCAATTTATCTTTAATTTCATTCAAAGCCTTCTCCCTCGCTTTTTTATTAGTATATTCGGAGTGTTTGGTGTCCCATAAAAACCTATAATCTTTGTATAGGTCTAATATTTGTTTTATCAATTCCACGCTCCAAATCATCTTTGAACAAACGACTCCCTTGAAACGCTGTTACGTACTGAATCAACGGAATGAAAGAAGAGCGACACGTGCCGCCTAAAGAAAAGGGACGGCAATACGCCTGTCAGACAGACTCTTTACAACACGTTTCGCGTTCGTTCGACGCCATTTTAGATTAAGGCCGGTACACACAAGCAAAGCATCAGACTAATTGTAACCCTCTATTTTGATTGTTGTTATTCCGAAATAAAATTTAATATGAATTGTTTTCTTACTAATCGTAAATTTTTGTTATAACTTCAGAACGTTAAAAATATAAATTTGAACATTAAAATTATAATAGGGTTAAAATTGTGCTTTAGCACGTAATGAAAAAGTAAATAATCGAATAAACAATGGTACATTTTACAAAAATAAAGCATTGCAAGCAAGCAACATATAACAACATGGTAAGTAAGTAAATGCAAGTTTACTTACTTACCATGTTGTTATATGTTAATGATTTGTTAAGATATATAAATAAAAATCTTTGACGAATTGAAAGAAACTTTTTTGGTAAGTAGTTAGGTATATGAACTTAATACCAAGTATGTTTAAGTGTTAAAATAAATGTGACCTATAAATTTATATTCTGTAGGTAAATTGTTCGTTTGTGAATATGCAAATAATTAAAGGGAAATAATAATTATTCATCAAAATACACTTGATTTCTAAAATCCTAATACGTAGTCTGAATTAGCTAATTACACGACAAGAATGTTGGTCAGTTGTTTCAGGTACCATATTTACATGCCATCCTGAGCTAAAGAGTTGGCTAAACGGGACATAGAAATCAAGTTTTATTCGTAAAAATAAGCATTTTTTGGGTGAAACCGCATTTTTTTTAAATACGCGCGTTTTTTTTTACAATGCTAATTTATGCAGACCATGTGACTAATTAATTTGTGTTCCTATGTTTAATCACATTAAATCTAATTGCAAAACACTGTGTCGAGTGGAGCATGTTAGCTGAAGGGTAGGTCTTAGGTAGGTACCTACTAAAATTGCTCATTCATATGCTTTGCACAGATACTGTGAAAATGTTGTAACGTGAATGTCCAAACTCTATAGTTTGGAAAATTCACGTAACAATATTTTCTATGATATTAAAGTAAATCGTTAAGCCATCCAATGTCAAATGTGGTTAGGCATAGGGCTCTCCTGTAACTAAGAGGCCACCGCTAATATTGGTTAGAAATGGCGTTAAAACATAAAAATAAACAATGGTTAAAAATGCTTTACGTAACTACTTTTATATTTTTTTCATTGGACATATTTGTTTGGATAAAATAATAATATTGTAAAAACATAGTTTTTAATCAATTTACAGTCACATAAACTTAGACCTTTATAATATACTTTCTGCAATAGGTATAAAGACAAACTTTAGGAGTAATTTTTTGTTTTTGGATTCTTATAAATCGCTTGTTATTAACTTTATATAATACTAAAGATGATTTAAAGATGAAGAAAATAAAGAAGTGTATGTGGGTTAAACAAAATTTTTGGTAAACTAGTTTAGGGACACTGGCTTAAATTCTATAGGAAGATGTACATAAAAAATAGTTTATTTTCTTCAGACGTCGTAATAACAATAACTAAATTCCTATTTTACATTATGTTGTCATACGAATCTTCTGGATTTTCATCTACGTCCTTTTGTAATGCATCAATTCTTTCTCTTGCAATCATAGATTGTACTTCAATTTGTAGCTTGAGTGCCCTATTCAAAGGCATTGTCCTAAGTTGCTGAGCTATATTATTTGCAAATATTTGAAATTCGTCGCGTTTCCTATTTCGTTTATGTTCATTGTGTTCCTTGCGATTTTGCTGGACAGGTTCCAAATAATCGCATAATTGAGGAGGTACGGTCTTGTCGCCATTGTGGACCATTTCGTCCAAAAATTCTTGCTTGATTGAGACAATATACGTGTCGGAATTTAGGTTCTGGTCTCCAGAAAAAAATGATTCTTCTTGGGCAGATTGTCCCTCTTGTTGGGGATATTGATCTTCGTCTGGAGGAAACTGCTCTTCATCCTCTTCATCTACAAATTCTTCTTCACTTTGTAAAATCGGATCAACTTCCTGAAACATATAACATATATATAGTGAACAAACTCTGTAAGATTGCGATAATATTAGAGTTTATCCTTTAGTGACGTTTTTATTTAAATTTTATTAATGTAAATAAAAACTACTCAAGTCATTCATTTGACAGCTATCCTTTGACAACATGTATATTTCATTTATAAAATAGCTAGGGTCCAGGTATTTAGATAAACCTGAATAATTACACTTACTTATTAACGAAGACGAATACTTAACAAAAAGTTAAGTATTCGTCCAACTCGAACATATCAACAAGACCAATAGACAGTCAATTTAACATTTAATAGACGTGGTTATTTAAATGAAGATTGTTGTAAGGGATTGAGAGTGACGCCTTAAAGTGACATAGCGAAGCGATTTTAATAAAATTTGGTACGAAATTAGCTTACACCCGGGTTAAACACAAAGGCTACGTTTTAATGCGGGAGAATGTCTTATACGGCAAGTAGTACTGCCGGTCACAGTTAGTAAAATATAATAATAAATATCCACTGATATTCACACAACGCCATCTAGCCCCAGGTTATGCGTGAAACCTTAATTATGGGTCCCAATAAACAACGGATAAAAATACTAATATATTTTTTTTGTAAATAGATTATATATAATTACAAATTCTACATATAGAAAACACCCATTACAAACAGACATGTTCATGCACACAAATGTTTGTACTGCCCGGGGATCGAACCCGGAACCCTTGATGTAGCAGCGGACGTCTCAACCGCAACACCAAATGGTTCGTCAAAAAAAAGAGCTAATATATTAAGGCTAACGGATTTCGGGAAGACACATTCACGGAACACAAACGGAAATTTATGGCAAATCATTAATTTTGTATATCTACTTAACTAAACAATTTATTCACAATAAATTAAATATTTTGTACGATATGACTACGCAAAAGAATTTCGTAAATTAATGTGAGTGATTCGGTAACTCAAATGTGTATAGAGCCTTATCTGGTGCACGGACGGATTTCACAAATGTGTAAAGAAACAAATACTGAGATATATTACTAACCTTTAACGGTAACTCGTTCTTTGTACGATTGCACATTATACTTTGAAATGCAATAAACCATTTCAGCGGTCGCATTATTTTATTGCTCATTTTGTGACTAGCCATTTTCCGACGTTCCTGGTAATATGATGTACGAAGATTCTTAATTTTACACCGTATGTCTTGGATTGTCAATCCAGGTACATCCAATTCTTCCAACATGGCATCGTAAGCTTTTTTCCTTGAATAATAACTCTTATACAAATTCATGTTCGGATCCCAAAGGAATCGATACGATTTGTATAGCTTTATAAGTTTTAGAGTGTTCTCCTCAGTCCACCTTGTTGGTAAAGACATTATTATTACAGTTTTATTATTAATTATTATAGATAAACGTTACAAATTTGAAAAAAAAAGCAAGCGTCTGTCTTCTCTAAATAGCATGCTTTTACTGACAAACCCAGCTATATCCAGCGTTGCCGTTCTGCCAGCAGGCGCTCCCCTTATTTTGTGTTTCAAAACGCCAAGGGGCATGTCGCGTTTGTGCAAAAGAGATGCCACCAATGGGTCTGCGGACGCGTGGATACGTCACATCGATAAATATCGTACTCTTATGCTAATAGCAATAAAAGCTAAAATAGAATGGCGCAGTTTCGAGTGATCAATGCTGCCGCGCCGTATCTCTTTGTCTGCTTTGAAATTATTAAGTTTTTTAGACTTTAACGTGCTGATAATAGGGTTCATTATAGAATAATATTTTAGATTGTATTATTGCCTTGCTTCTTTTCATACATGCTGACATGGATTACTTGTTGGTAGTCCTGCTGAGACTAAGGTATTAAATAAATAAATAATTTTTTTATAAACTAAATTTAATAAGGAAGGCTGCGAAAATTGATTTAAGGTAGCAATTTTTAGATCAATAAGTGTTTGATAGTTCGTCAATTATGCCATAGTATAGTGTAAATATAAAATAGTCTAAAGTCAGCTGCGGATGCTGTGGTCTTTCGAATTAGACACTTTTGCGTTCCTGCCTATATTAGAAAATGAGAAAGAAGTGTCGTTGCTAACTAGTGACGTATAAATGTTCAGTGTACGTACCAACTGTCCGGTATTTTTACTGCTTCTCGCTATTCCAACCGGAAAACAGGTACCTTTTGTAACACGAAAATATAACCATGTCCACCAACAGGTACCTACTTAAAGAATACGTAAATAAAAATTTGTTATATTTACGTATTCTTTTAGTAGTTATATTATATAACAGGTGGCACACTTTTACGAGCTAACGACAACTCAAAGATTATCATTAAATATCTAATCTACCTACATTGTTACATTATGGAAAGCATTTCACATAGAACAAAAGTAATTGAATATTCGACAATAGTCACACGTGCTTCCATAAAACGGAAACCACACCGATATTATTTTTATTCACTTACTCGGCCGCCTGAGGAGCCTGTGTGAACCATGTGTAGGGTTCGAGTGGAAACCAATAAGTAAATCTTTTTTTAACCCGTCCTCTACTATTTCTAGGAATTGGGTTGCCATCTCTAAAATTTGGCAAACAGTACATGACGCGTGAAAACCCCGGATTTTAGAGTCCGAAAGCTGGACATATCAACAAGATCTTTTAAACATATTCAATGTAATAAAAAACAGTTGAAAATCACCATTTGTGTGCGAGCATAGTACGAGCATAGTGTAGTGCTTGTCTAGCAGGCGGCCCATTTTTTTTAAACTAGGTATACAAATGAAACCTTCCTCAGACACTCCCCGGATGCCCTCTAAACTAGGATAAATCTGGGGAAACCCGGACGGATGGCCACCCTATATAGGAAGCATAAGGGCCGAGGGTTCGAGAGTGGACTAAACCGTAATTATTATGCGTCCGATACATTACTTCACGAAGTTAGTGTAGTGTAAAAAGGTACTTCGTGATCGCACCTGGTGCAACTTCAAGCCCTTGACTCGGTTTTAAAACCGACAACATATGGAAGCCGCCCGAGGCGTGCCAAAGTTGGATGAAGTAAACCGAAGCATAGATTTAAATCTATGAGTCGAAGTGCCTTTCTTTCTAAACTCGTATTTGTCTAGCCTCGCGCAACATGGCGAGTAGTGTAGGAGACGGGTTACAGTTTTTAAAAACATCTTTTCCTCGGGCTTAGCAATGTTTTAGTTTTTGAAAGTTTAATCGATTCATTTCTAGCAAATTCAATGCCAAGCAAATAAATAAGTATAGGTATTATTAAATTGGAAATGAGATAACAACTTAAAATAGGATATTTTATTAGCTACTGAAACAATAATTAATTATCTTGGGAACCTTAGTAGATTGCTATTTTTATTTGTCAAGTTAGCATGATTTGAGTTCTGGTCCACAGCAATAATAATGCACAATACTGAATGTGTTTGTCATTGACATTCATGGACAAATAAATTCCGGTCACAACGCATTGTGGTGACTCAGACCCTCATTTGAAATCTCCGTTTACTTGGAAACTTGTATTTTATATAACGTACTTACGTAGGTAATAAAAAATATTTAGCTTTGGTAAAGATCGTAAAACATAAGGCTTTGTTTTCTTACATTAACTAGTTAAGTTAGGATCTGACCATCAACTAATGTACATAATCTTTTTTGATTGCCAACTACCTAATTATTTTAAAAAAAATCTTGAAGTGACTATACAGTGCAGCCGAACTCTGTTATTGTATAAATATCTCTTTCTGTCTTTATTATGTATATCCAATTTAAACTTTCTAAGTATATCTGCTATGATTATCACATTATAGAAGGTACGTTTAATCGTTTATGAACTATTCTCCCTGTATACCGTTAACTGTAGTCCCTATAATGTCATTATTTGCTCTTTAAGATAACATTTTTTTTCTTTTTTTCCAAAAATATAATTTTAATATTTTAAGGGAATACACATGGGCGTCGCTTATTCATGCTGTTTTCGTTAGCCTACTTTTTCAATTCTTCGGTATGATTTCTTAAACGGTACTAACACTTTCATAGTAGGTTGATGTGCCTCTTTTCCTTCGAGCCAAACAATTGTAGTCTTTATTTCCAAGACGGAACAGTACACAGTGTGTGTTAACTTGTTATGATTCAACCACTGCTGCAACATTGCCGATTATATGTCACTTTCATTTCTAATACTTACTTCCTATTTGTAGGTGTGTTATCAATGTCGTCTGTGTTTTATTTGTTTTCACTTTCACATGCTGGTTATTTATGAAATAATAATAAATCTTTATTGCATAAACACGTACATTTGAATTTTTAAACACTTAAAGTACCTAACTAGTCTAGCCGTTCCTCTAGGTACTTATGCTCTATGCTTGCGTTCTGGTCTGTTTTGTGCATATAGAATAAGATAAATTTAATAAATAGATAACATACATATATATATATATAATATATATATAAATAATATATAATATCTATATATATAATATAATATATAATTATATATATATATGATAATACAATACTAAAGTCTATTCATTCTGGTTAAGTTTATAGCGAGCAATTTTTCGTTCATGATATTTTGCCGTAAGCAACCACCAACAAAAATCATTTGCCAACATAGGAATGTTGTTTAATTTTTATCGATCAATCAATCAAGCGGTTATGCGTGAACGCCCAATCCGTACTGGGCCCGCATGGACGACTAAGGCCTATACGCTTATACATTGAATGAGCTGATGATGATGAATCAATCAAACTCTTAACGTCCCGATGCAGCTTACAGTCGTCGTTACCAACCATACAGTTCAATGCGATTTGGTGGGTTAATTTATTATGAGTATTATGACGTAATGGTAATAAGTAAGGTTAATAAATAATCGACTAAAATAATAGAGAGAATATCAAAAATAAATGTCTCGCCATGGTCAAGCCTGAAAAGTTTCAACTTTGTTAGTATTTGCTATGTTTTTACGACCATGACCTTTGAAGCAAACATTTGTGACTGCTTGTAATGATCATGAATTTTTCATGGTTTAAACATCAGTTGAAATTGATACAGTCACGCAAAAGTAACATTATTCAACATGAATCGGTAATGCTTGTATTTCTTAGTGTAAATATGGAATTTTTCCATAGCATGAAACTGCTCTTAAAAACTAATTATTCGTGTAACAGAGGTTCAAATTTATACGGCACAGATAAGGTTGCCAGGTATTTCTCAGCCATACGTAATGGCTGGGCATGTCTGCGCAGACCTGCGAATCAAGCCTAACATGGATAAAAAGGCTGGAAATACTGCATTGTTAGGATATTTATGTAATAAAGGAAAGTCGACGTTTTAAAAGCATGCTATATTTAATTTTGGAAAAGTCTATTTTCGGCTTCATCCGGACATCCCGACCCTAGTCACAGATAAGCATACATCTTAAGAACAGAGATTCGAACAGAATCCCAGATCTTTAAAATGAGCTTTACCTAGATTAGCAAATATGGTCAGTTTAGTGCATTTAACGTTGACAGTTAACTTCCATTAAATCCGTAATGTATTCGATTAGAATAGAGTATAATGTTATTATACTGTCTATGTATTATACATAGACATTAGATTATAACAGTATATGTTGCAACAAAAGGAAAGCCTTATGTCCAGTAATACGTGGTTAACTTAATCAGCACTACATGTTTAGTGTTCTTACATGCCACTGGTATTAGTACTAGGTTTATTATTAACCTTATTAGTCAAGTTTGAACATCATGAGTCGTTGTCTGGGCCCGGCGACACAGACGATGACTTATAAAATGACGAGTCAGTCTCATTTTATATTATTCGTAAAATAATGTTTCCAAAATTTTCATAGAAAATCAGCGTCACAGCTGCCTCTAGCTTCGATAGAACAATCATTTGTCACTTGTTTTTTATGTAAGAATGCTTTTAAACCTCTTGTTTGGATATCAAATAATTTGTGGACCAAATACATAAAATATATTTTTTTGCGCATATTTGCGCTGTATGCAATAAATATAAAAATTAGTGATGTTTATTTCCAACAAAAGTCAAACATAAATTATTCGGGCAAGCTTTCTACAGAACTGGATCGAACTTTAAACCACTTCAGTGAAAGTTTACCGAGAATATTGCTCAATCAGTTATCCGTGAGTACATTCTACTACTAGAATAAGACTAGCTTAAAAAAGAAAGTGGTACCCACGGCTGAAAATATAAATAACTGACATGAAGTATGTGTATACTTTAAGGGTTTAAAAGGTTAATATAATTTAGTATTTAAGTAAAAATGTTTTAATTTTAATGTTTGTAAGTGAAAAATATTAGGTTTTGGTCTACCTCTTGAATAATATCACTATCAAAAATACCATTTTCTTTTTTACTTTAAGTCACGAGATCTATTAGGTAAATCAAAGTCATGTGATTTCCGTGTCATGAAATGTGTAATTAATAAAATTAGTATACACATTGTTACATGTTATTTATTATCAGCATATCACAAGTATGACACAAAACAAAGAGTTTTATGATGAAACAAAGTAGTCCGCCGTTGACGCAGTTACTGCAATCTGTCAAGCAGTTGACTGTTAACGGGACGTGCTTCTGTTGAATTTTTATAAAGCTTTTGGAATAAAGTCTTTGTGTCTTCTGACATAAGTGTGATTTCTTCAGTTGTACCCGGAACGTGTCATAAATCCACACGTGTTTTTCTTTTCAATACATTGCTTTCATTAACATTGAACAAATCGGTTGGTTGGTTGATAAATCAATGTTATATTAATAAAAGGAAAGGAAGCACGTGATTTCTAAAATATTAGCTCTCTTATACAATCAATGTTTATAATGAAATATGAAATTAATATAAGGCATCAAAAATTTTTAATTACTTAAATATATAAAAATAACATCAGAACAATTTGTCAATTATGTTGGAAATTATTCCGAACATTTGGGTGTCGTGACTTTATTATTAATTTTGATTCTGATGAAATGATTAGCGTCCTGTTTTATATTTTACATTTTAAACAGAAATTTAAAAATATAATATTAATTAAGTACGTTCGTTGGTCTAGAAGCACAAAGCTATTTCTTCCAGGCAACGTTAGAATTGAGAAAAATAGCTTTGAATATTTTAATTTGGAATTTAAACCTGGATTAATTAATATATTTTAACTGATGGTGGTCAAACGAGCAAATGGTTCAGAATCAGATGACACCGCCGCTCATGTACTTATATATTTCAATCCTCTCTGATACTGATATGTTACAGGCCCTTTATGCCAATCAGATATCATCACCTCAGTAAAATGTTTACATACCTATATATCTATAGTTTCAATAACATATTTTAGAATTTTATGTGTCATTATTATTCTAAAATATAATATTATTATAATAGTATAGGAGTATATCTTATACTGAGGTACACATATATATCTTTGTTACTTTCACAATCATATTTTAAATGACAATATAGGTATACCATTTTTGTCCAGACATAAGTTGGCGCCAATGTTTTCAACATTTTTGCACACACTAATACTACAGTTACTAAGGGCAACAGGTTGAACAAGGTAATGGTAATTTGAGTGTTCTTATGTGACCTGCGTCGTATGCAGTAAGTGCATAAATCGGCGATCGTATTAACCGTTGTAAGAAGGTTACACGTGCCACTGATATCGCTATTCAGCAAAAAAACATTTAAAATTATGGCAATCATAATGAAGTCGTATGCGTAATACAAATCTAAATACACATATATATGTGTATATATATATGTATAAGTATATATATATACATATATATAACTTAAAGGAGACTGACTGTATGACTGACATAATGATCTATCAACGCACAGCCCAAACCAGACATCCGAATATACAATTAGACTGGACAAGCCGCCAAGTTTATAGGCAGTCCCAGTGTCGCAATTTCTTTTCGGTTCTTACCTGTGAAAAGTTATTATATTTCTTGGTAAATTTACTGATTCATTGCGATGATGGCATGTTACAATTGCACAGGATGGCATTTTGGAAAAAAACGGTAATTTCTTCTAATATTCGTGCGTCTTGACTCGTCTCACAGAGCGTAAACTGGCAGCCAGTGTATGCTCGTTGAGCTTACATTTGTCGCACTTTAAACGCGGCTTGCCCCATCTCCTGTATTGGGAAATCTGTGGCCCAAACCATTAGACGGATCGGAGTTAAATATGGCACGCAGGTAGATGTAATGTCGTAGGAGATGAAAGTTTGTCAATTTTAAATCAATCGGGCTGAAACATGGCATGAATACTATGACGAAGGCATTCCCTAAGAAAAGCCCTCGATAAAAAATAATATTTCGTAACGCGAGCGAAGCCGCGAGCAAAAGCTAGTTACTTTATAATAATCAAAGTTCTCGTAAGGATGCGGATTCAGTCAATGCAATCCAGCCTTAAATAAATTAATGGGAAAGTAAACAATTTAGTTTCAAGGTCTGCCCTCACCACTAAGCTAATGAACTGGTAACCGCTTAGGGGTTACAAGTTTTATTACTTGATTATTCAATACGTTATATAATCCATGTTCACCCTTGCGTTTTAAAGTTATTAAAGACTACATGGCCGTGGGTCGCTTACTCATAATATCAATTCAACAGGCTTGTTTGCTAACAATGTAATTATAAATATTCATCTTTAAGGGTTTCTCTAACTTTCTCTTAAAGTATGTACAACCCTGATATGTTGCGCTCAAACTCAGGCAAATGCAAAAAAACAACAATAACCCCGTAGTCGAGTCCAATGCACTATACACATCGGTACTTTTTAACGTAGAACCTTGATGATTTTCTCATTTAGGTTTTTATTCCCCTGGTTTCGCAAGTGGCTTAACAGGTGAGGTCACCGAACTGCTTTTATTTTTAAAATGTCTAGCTTCCAAGTATAAGTATTCATGACATTTTATAAACAAGTTTTTTGCGATTCGAATACCAATGTTAATGTCTGATGCGCCTTTGTGATTTCTTAATGATATCTGTAGAAGAGAGATAGAAGACATTAATTACACACTAATTTGCACTGGGCTCGCATAGCAAGTTACGAGCTCTTTCTCAAGAATAAGAATTGTGCCCTGCAGTAGGACGTTATGGGCTAGACTAGGCTCGAAGATTGATTAAAAAAATTGTATCTTCCTTATCATAGCAGGGCCCTAATTCCGTTAATTTAAATAGACCAATTCTATCTGTAATGTGTCTCAATAGTATATGTATACGTTTTTGGCATTCTACTATTTAAATAATACCATTATCGTCTTTTAATGACATGTCAAGTAGTAATTATTGTCTCAATTGTATTTAGAAATTTTAAATAGGTATTCCAAAACTTATTTCACATTAGTTGGACAGTTAACTAAATGGTTTATATAAGTATCTAGACACAATAAAGGTAGAATTGCGTATTTCAAAATAAGCAGAATCAGGGCCTAGGTTTATAACTATGGGCGGCATCGCGGTCTTGTTGGCGAGTTGCCAGAAAAACGTCGTCGTAGTTTTAGTAGGTATCCAAAATTTAGAGCCCGGGTTAATGGATAAAAAGCCTGTTCTTGATAAATTGCATACCCAATTTTATTCAAACCAGTTTATCTGCTAGAATTACTTTCGTTTTTATAATTTTGGTTACGATTATTTCATCCATAACTGATGTAGCATCGTGTGTTGTTATCAGTAGGTAATATAAGATTGATATCCCCTAGGCTGTTAAGAAATGAGACACAGTAGTAAATCTATTTTCAGGTGCATGCCCCCGGTATCCATAGCTAGAGGGCATTAGCAACCAATAACCAAACAATGCTTGTTTTTGTGACCTGGGGGCTTATCGGCATCCTGTGTAACAGTAGGTATTACAATATAAATACTTAACCTTTTCTGGTACATAAATGCTGACGTATTATTAAAGAAATACTGTATTTAGAAACGCCAGTAACCCCTTGGGAAAATATAATAGGTGAACGCGCAATAATACACAAATGTTAATTAAGACGGAGGTCAAGAATTTTGTTTAATTAGAAACAGTTATCCGAATACTTCGCTTCTTATTTTATGTTCTGATATGGAAGTGCGTCAAACGTTATCATTATTTTATTGTAAAGGAAATAAAATAGGTATTTTTTATTCTTCTTAATTTAACGTATAAAAACCCCTTTTACTTTTTACTTCAGAGTCATTAATTTTTACTTATAGTGATCTTTAATTTAAAATAACTTATCATATCTATGTAAATGCTAAGTGAGTCTTACCTCTAATATTACCTAACATTTTTTTTTATTAAATATTATATGAGTAAACAGCATATATAGTAGGTATATACCTACGTTACTCACGATTTTACCTTATATGTTTATAAAACATATATTGAGACATAAGAATGCAATATTTTTATTGGCAACAGCATATCAAATAATTAAAAACAATGAACAGGAAATCAAAGTATAAAAAATTCACATTTAGAAAAAAACCTAGTGGTCAATCAGGCACAAACTCAGCATATACTGCAGTAGTAAGGGAACTGCTGCAGCACTGATATTATAAACATTCAATGAAAGTCCTACACTCGCAAAATAACTTTGTTCGAATTCCTATATGTGCCTTAGGAATTTGAATAAATAACTCTCTTTGATTTTATTGGAAAGACACGGCCAAGTGAGCCATGAAGACACAATGAAATAAAAGCGTAGAATTTTTTTAGTTCAATGTATTGGTCAGTTCTTAACATGAATTGATTCTTTTTGAAGTTTCACCGATTTCCGTATTTTTTTTAAATAATCGATTAATACATTAATGCTCTCCTAAATTCATAATAATAAATATTTGAACTGTAATTTTGCAAACGTAGCAAATAATAAAATCGTACAATACAATGTTACAATTTGATATCGTAAAATTTAATCGTTAAGTTTAATTAAATCCGCATACCCACAAGAGGGTATCTTAGGTCAAGAAATTCTCATGAATAGGTACATTCGGTTCATCGTTGGATTATTCTTTTCATTAACATATTTCGCATAATTCACATTTAAACTGATGCTGACTTTGATGACTTTTTCTTAACACGATTTACTTCTTCGCGCTCTCTCTTAAACCTGTTGCAGTCTACTGCTGGACATAGGTCTCCCCCATTTTGCGCCAGATGTCCACCGCTTTCCTCATCCAGCCTCCAACTGCGACCTTTCGCAAGTAGTCGGTCCATCGGGTCGGAAGGCGTCCTACGCTACGCTTGCCAAAACACGGTCTCCACTGCAAAACTGGTCTGCTCCAACGGACATCGGTTCTGCGTATTTAATTCTTGATCAACATTATTATTCAGGTTAACCTTAAAAAGAATATATCTATTGATTTAATCACGTTGTGATGTCTAACATACACAATGTATCAACACCCTTCACGAATGTTTAAATAGGTATCCTTAAAAACCTTATACATCACGATGTTGACACAATAATTTGTGTCCATTTTATGCATGAAGTTTTATACACAATTTGTAACTTTGCGATAGATACTTGCACTTAATTTTAAAGTAACAGTCAACGTAGAATAACCACAAAAATAATAATAAACGTATGCTAGAATTACCAGTTGTATGCAAACGAATGCTTTTCCTGTTCACTTATTCAACTTAAATAATTTAACAATGTATTTTTCCTTGTGTTATTTTATTTGGGATTTCTCTGAAATAATAAGATACATTGAAACCACAATTCATTTCAATAAGTTTGTACTTTATGCTATAGGTGAGTGTTAAGTTTATCTTTCCAGTAACACTAATTAATTCCGCACTTTTAAACTAGTCATATTTATAAATATTAGACAAAACATTTTTTACAACTTTATCAATAAATCTATATGCTGTGACTATTTGACTATATTAATTTATATGATATTTTACATGCTAAACTGTAATTTAAGAATTTCATCTTGTACTTGCTTAAATAGGTAAATACATACATGAAATGTAATAAATAATTTGGTGTTCAATATCATTTAATACCGAAGCCAACAAAGTATAAGTTTTTAAGTGTTGGCTGAATACTATGACTACTATAATATCTTACCTGATTTATATATTCTTTGATAATAACTGATGGTTTTACTGTTCGATTAGAGCATAATCACGATCATGAGCGCGTGCTCTGAAACCAGTATTAACCGGAATTTTACACAGTAACGTACGCTGATATAACGTTATCGGTCGTGAGAAACGATTTTAATGTTTTATTGCTTAGAAAATAACGACTACTGTCATGCTGGCTCTTAGGATACTATAATTGGAAGTAATAGGGACGACTTGTGAATCTATAAAGGCTCGATAAGAATACGGACTGTCTTTTAGTTCTTTTTTCTTTTATATTACTAAATGAAAAGGACGGTCAGGACGCTCACTTGATAGTAAGTGATACGCCTAACCATGACGAGCGGCATTGATTGAGATTACGAACTGATAAACAGTTATTATTCTCCACCACTGCCGCACTGCACATGACTCCCCAGACAACAGATGTTAAGTCTCTCTTTGTTACGAATACGAATCGATAGTGTTTCTACACACACATACCTACTCTTACATAACATAAGCGTTACAACACACTTTTTACATTAGGACATAAAGCTATATACATAGGAGTAACATGTACGCTGTATATTATCTCCGAATTGCAAGGAAATGGAAATAACGCGGGTGAAACCCTGCGTCAAAATGCACGTATATATGACACATATTACTTTTGCATTAAGTGTAACAACACATCATTTACATTAGATACTTGTTAGTAGGTACTACTTTTTATAAAATACCTGATTATTATCATCGTACCTCTGCCTTCGTATATTCCGTGTTTCATTAATTATCGCTATAAGTCACTTCATAGCCTTGGTACACTAATACGTAAACAATGCTGTAAATAGATGGGCAAATCGATAGTCTAGCCTTCAGTCGGTATATTTTTACCCGTAGATGACTAAATAATAAATATATAGAAGATTTCCCTGAAAACATTTATTTTACCGTTACAACACTACTTATTTACCATTATTTTAATAACATACAATATTATACTATTATGTCATGTGTTGTGACATCCTGCATCTGTATTGTAGAGTTGATTATTACTATAACCACAGATTTATAAACTAAATGTTATAAATCCGTAACTACTAAAATATGTTGTTTGTAGAATATTTTGTTTATCTGTCTCAATGTTTAAGGACACGCCTTATGAAAATTAATTATATTTATATTTTTTATGTATTTTATCATTAGCTTTATTTTTATTTCAAAAGGTAAGAAAAAGAACTAAATCTTCTGCTAATATTAAAACCGCCAATCCGATATGGTCCTACAATCGGAAGGAACTAGAGTGTTGTCAACCTTTAAAAAGTAAAAGGAAATTCAAGGCGAAACACAACAGAGATGCTAAGCGATGCGTGAAAATCGATTTGTGAGACCCATTCCAGGAATATGATCATCAAAATTAAATGTATATTTTTTTATTTTACTCGTCCGAACGTGCGACATCCAGCAAAGCGCAGCTACCACAGGACGCCATAGCAAAAAGATATAGTATGTATAGAACTGGGATTGACCTCACAATTTTTGTTTTGATGTAAAACCAATGCGATAATGCATTCATTCGCTAATATTTTCCTGGTAGGAACTTTGGTCAAAACGAATGTCTTGAAAACGTGTTTCACATTGATTTATTTATGAAATGCCCTGCAAGTTTTTGTTTTGATAACACAAACTCGATATTATTTCTTGTTAAAAAACAATATTCTAGAGTAAAGAATTCAACAATGTCTGGCTTTCAGATTATAATTATAAATTTAGCAAGTTGCAGGCACTGAAAGCTGTGACCAACCGTTACCTACTTGTTATTGTGAAATTACTTCCTTTTTTTGCTTAAACCCTCCTGATATTATGTTCTGGTATCTTTGTATTTCTCTTTATAAGTTTATTATTTCATTGTGTTTTCTATTTTTATACATATGTTCTAATAAATACATGGGTGCTTTTTATACTGTGCCCTTATTTTTTACCCGACTGCCGAAGCTGCTACATAAAACACAAATGTTTCAACCTAACATTTGTATTCATTTCATCATCTGTGTTATTCTACATTACTTTGATTTTGGAACATCTATATGTTATTAGCTGGAAACAGCGTAGGTTCAGTTTTTAGATAGCTTATTTCATTGAGATTTTTTTAATTATTTGTTTATCTGAATAATTTATTTTTACTCCAGCAATAACCGAGTAGATGACTCAAATGTGTTTAACGGAAAAAACTAAAGTGTTAAACAAATTGTAACTGTACTGGCGACGTAACAACGTTCGTTTTTGTTTGTTTCAGATGCTCCGAATGATGCGAATTACATGATATGCGGCGTCGTCATAGCAATGGCCCTCGTTGGGCTGATCATTGTGCTGCTGGCACTAACAATTAAGTAAGTATATGAGTACGTGCTCTTTATTGTACCACAATTCATAGTTATTGACAATCGTTGTGGCTAAAAGGTCGATGAATATTCCAGAGTTAACGGGATCCTGGGTAGTACAAACATGTGTGTTCTGAACACACAACCTGTTTTAATTGAATAAATTTAAAAATGTCACATAGTGATTCGAATCCCCGACTCCGGATCTCGCAAAGTATTGAACCAACGCTCAGTACACTTTTCTGCGGACGGGAACTGATGTTGATGTCCAACCATATTTCTTTTGGAAAGTTCACGTCTATAAATAACTGTTTTTAATATTCGACATCGTGCACTACAGTAATGGCGTGCTTTATTGACGGGTAACGCCAATTTAGTGAAATGCCCAGTGGATAATAACGAGACACAGACTGTCATAATTCATACAGACTTACTAAGCAGTTGGGAATATGCATAAAACAGATTCAATTATTAGATATAAATCACGTCGATGCATAAAATCGATTTAATATTGTTCTCTTATGAAACCGATATGTATTTAAATCAAATAGGTAAAGTGCGAGGGCGTCAATTTTTTTGAAAAATCTCAAACTGCCAAAAACAAGAATATGGTTGGACAAAATATAGGTACTTTACAGTTATAAGATGACCGTTCTTAACGTTTAAAGCACCCGTTGGCAGAATAACATGTAGATTTTGGACACGACTTAATGTTTAAATAAACATTATTTCACTGATGTGTTATTTTGTATTCAAATTTATTTTAATCAGTGTGAATTTGTGTATGAATTTCCCGCTTTTTATTGTTTTGTCAATATTGTTATTTTTGTCATCTCTCTCAACCGACTTCATTAAAAATATTTTACTTTATACCTAAGTTATTATCATTCAGAATCAATTTAGTTAAATTTTTTAGTAATTGAATTGGTAGGTAAGGTTCGTGATTTAGGCACCGATTAGTAGATTACTTGAACTCTTTTGGGGTTTATACAGTTTTACATCGTATCAATAATAAAATAATACACAAGTTTTTGTTCATCAGACCAAGTTAAGTAAATGGTTTATAATTCGAACTCATTTTACATTTGTATGATTACAAGTTTTGGTCAGAAGCGAATACAGAATTAATTAACGCGTATTATGTAAAATCTTAGTTTTTTATTCATCTTATACTTATGTACTAAGTACTTTACTTAATACCTTTAAAGCCTTTGTTGAACTTCAAACACGAAATATCATTACTTTATTTTTCTTACCTAAAAAGGTTTTTTGAGAAATAAAAAAAACCTAAGTTTTATTCGTATTACATCAGCTACCTGGCAAAAAAGGTCCCGTCCCCGTAACCGTACCCGGAACAGACAGAATTTTAATAATTCGGTATTCTCCACCATTCGCAATAAAATACCAAACCTTATTTTCATAAAAGTGCACTTTATTTTACATGTCGTTTAATTGATCACTTTTGTTTATTTGCAATATTGTATTTTTAAATACACTGAAACCTAATATGATGTCAATTGATGTTAGTGTGCAATGACGTCACGTTTCAATAATCTCATACAAAAAATATGTAAACGTTCCTTTTTGACAGTTCATAAAAAATGCGCCAACGATTAGTGGTGTCAAATACCATGAAGAAAAAAATGGTTATTTCAATATTACAGAGACTCCAGTTTTATAGTATATGCATAGATTAGGTATTTTGATAGAGTGATAGTAGTGATACCACCACTTAGGGCACCCGTAGGAAGAGTAATAGACTTTATTCTTATCTAACGTCACCACACAGCCCAACATTTTAACCTAGGTGCTTTATCATTAAAACCTCGAGGAGTAGCTAAAATTTTTTCTTATATTTGTTTTTCAGCTACCATCCTGTGATAGTTAAAACTTATGCCATTTGCATTGATATTTTTTCAATACGCTCGTGTATATATGTTTTAAAATTTTAAGACAATTTATCTTACTTCCCTTCATTAATTCACAAGAAATTTTCAATATTCCAATGTGATTTTGTACAGTTTCATAACATATGTCGTCAAAGACAATGCATGAGCTGTCAAGCGATAATGTTGATGTTTTATCGACGTTGATACATTCCGTTATAGTTTTGGTAGAACAATGATTTTCAACAGCTTACCATGAGATGGGAGACATTGTATCAACTACACTTAAGAATACTTCAGGGTATACTATGATCTTGTCAAAGGTAACCGAATTTGAAACAAATATTTAATCTTATCCTGATAGGTATTTCATTATTTGTAAAAATTGTACCTAAGGGTATAATTTTTTTCTCTTAGCTCATGTGCAATTTAGTTAGTATATTAGTTTTTAATTTATTAAAATATAATTTGTATATTTATTATATACGAGTATTTTAGGAACAAGTCAGAAATCAAACATAAAGTCGTTCTCATAACATTTTTGCATATATTTTTACGTACTAGATATTATGTTAACTAGTGACATAAAGGTGTTGAATAACACACCAACCCGGAACATAGCGAAGCTAATAATGTCATTCGTATGGCGGAATTCATGGGTCGGTACCTATGTATAGGACACGAAATAGGTAGATAAAAGACGCATCATGTAGATAATCTTTTCCATGCTCTTCTTCAGGCAAAAATATTGTCAGCTCTCATATAATTTCTGCGTGAAATGTATCAAAACGAATGCATTACGTATTTGGCAAATTGACAAAGTCTATTGCAATTCCTTGAATTCTCCGCCGGTTGAGTAATTTACCGTGCATAGACTAAACAATATTGGCAGTCTTGTTATAATTTTTTTTGGTATTATTATGCTTGTTAAGCATATATTATATATATATGTCATCATCATCAGCTCATTAAACGTCCCCACCGAGGGCACGAGCCTACCCGTATAGGGTGATTAGGCCTTAGTCGTCCACGCGGGCCCAGTGCGGATTGGACGACTTCACACACAACCTTCGAATCTCTTCGCAGGCGTGCATGAAGGTTTCCTCACGATGTTTTCCTTCACCGTAAGAGCGTCGGATGACGTACATATATTTTTCGAAAATTCGAAAATACATTGGTACGTGTCGGGATTTGAACCTCAGCCCTCCCGGTAGGAAGGCGACAGTCCACACCACTGAGCCACCGACGCTCTCATATATATACATATATATATAAATATATATATATATATATATATATATTAATATATATATATATATATATATATATATATATAAATATACAGTTACGCATAAAAGCTGATTTGTTTGTTTCGGTGAACTCGAATACGGAATATTGGGTATTTAATGTTATAACACCAATCGGCACGCAAGGCTATCCTTTGACCAGATAGTAATTATAGGTAATATTGAAAATGAAAAATGATAATGGTAATATTGAAAAATATGGAAAATTTCAAATGATTCATGAGCAATGACAACAAATAACAGAGAGTGGAAGTGTCTGCAGAAATAAACATTTGAACTTGAGTTTCAGTGCAGACAACTAGGTCATTGGCCAATTCTTACTTGAAATGTAACAGTTATTCAAGCATTAGTGGCTGATCGTCTGGAAATTCCCCATTAGACGAACTATTTGTGGTGAAATAGTTTAGAAATAGACTGAGGATTTGAGAAAGGTCGCTGGTGGAGGTTTAATAAGAAAAGCGGAGTACCAGGATATCTGACGCAAAATGGGGCAGACCTAGTAGTGTACTGCATCAGGTCGAAGAGAGAGAGAGAGTTGAGAAATTAGCCATTATGGTTTGTATTTTCATTAAAACATATATAAATATAAAAGTAATTTAATCTATTCTTTGTTACTTTATTGAACAACTTCTTGCTTGTAAAAAGTTAACTTCTGCTTTTTAACCTCTCATAAGTGCTTACACTAATCAATTGTTGTTCTACTGAGGTCTGTATCTGTAATTCGCGTGTTGTCCTTTTGAGCGACATATCATTAAATAAGCTACTGATACGGTTCCTGTTATAGATTAAAATTAAATCTATGGTTCCTGTCGCATAAGGCCTTCCATTCCAACAACTATCTCGCTAAGTTACATTAACACTGTCAGTTGTTCATTATTATCATCGAAGCAATACTGTATGTATTGCACTTATTTTGCTGTCCATAATATTAGCTTCTTATATTTTCACGGCCTACTGAACCATTTTTAAGAGTAGTATATAAATACCTTTAAAATAGTAACTCAAATCTCCCACGGAGTTTTCGTTTTATTAGTAGTCCGTTGAGTACCACAAAAACGATATGACTTACTGATTGTCAATTTGTAATATTCTTTCACTTTACGTCTGATTCGGTACCTCTAATGTGTATGGGGCATTTTTATTTGGGAATAGACTACTGCTTATTTCTAGACCGTATTGTTCCAGTTCCATTAAAAATATGTTTGGTCTCAACTCTCAATTAAAACAATTGGTTGTTCCGGCTGATTTAGGTCATCGTTCTTATTTATCAGTATATGACTTTTTAAAAAATACTGGGGCTCTATTATTAATTTCATTTGTTGTACTTAGGTAATTTATTATGCCGTTACGACCCCTGTAAATCTCAATTGATTTGCCAACAGTGGCATGACGTAATAATCGTGGTAAGCTTAGTTTGTTGAAGCACTTGAGCAATTTGAGACTAATCATTTGCTCAAGGCGATAGAACGGCTGACTGGCCTATTGCGGGGCTGAGTATTTACAAAATTACCTTTGATGGAAATATAATAAGTTGAATGCAAGTTATTATATCACCGTTTGAGGAAATTATAGAAAATTTAGTATTTTAGCAATTTAGCATCATACTTTTTTCATTATCGCGCCTGTTATTATTATTAATAATAATTTATTCTATTTAAAAATTATATCCTCAAATTTTTTATATTGCCATATGATGGTAATAAAAAAAAAAAATAACGGGCTAGGTAACCTAGTTTATACATACACATACCTACCAAATACAAACGGGCACGTTCATGCACTCAAACATTTATCGAATTCCCGGGAATCGAACCCGGAACCGCTGGTGTAAAACCTGACATATCAAACCATTACACCATTGTAAAATTGCTACATTACACAAGGATCGTCATATTATAATATGCATATACCAGGAAACAGAACACATTATGTTATCACTATTTACCTGAAATTCAAGCACCTATGAAGTGCATAGAAATAAATGGTACCTACACATTTTGTAATTAGAATGCCTAACTGGATGCTAATATTTTAGACCTGCCTGAAACAAAAATATGTATTGTTTCTTAAAAGACACTGTACTTATATATGAAGTGTAACGTCACCTAGACCTGCCATAATACGCACGATGCCTGACTATGGCAGCATGAGCTGAGGCAGGGACCTTTTGGCCACATAACTTTAAAAATAGTCGTACAAATTGTTTAGTACTAGAATTAATTTCGTCAATAATAGTTTGTTCTTTTACACTGTGTTAATTTTGGCTAATAATTTTTTCTTTCTTAAATTACTGATAGGAAGATTTAAGAAGATACAGTTTCCTAGTCAATTAAGTTAGTTTAGGTATCCAGTAAATGATCTAATTGTCGCTTAGGTAGCACGTTTTAGAAATAACACCCAAGTATTCTTATTATTTAAAAGTTCTTTACGTTATAATTTGTCGATCGTATTTGTTACAGACAACGCGTATAAATTTAAATACAAATGTGTGAACTTTTAATTTACCCATGTCAATAAGGAATTACGTTACTCATACGTTCGAGTTAATTGTTATATGCGTGACTATTTATCACATCTTATGTCTAAAAAGGACACTTCATGGTTATTGTTCTATTTCTATTTCGAGCCATATTTTTCAGTTAGGTTCACTCAGTGTAATAGCCCTTGTCAGTGTTTCTTACCCGAATTTCCACCCGTTTTGGTGGTCACACACAAGTCACATACAAGGCAGATAATATAATAAAACTTTTATTTGATTCATAACGTACAAGTCACGACGCAACCATTATCATCAGCCTATAACGGTTTACTTTAGGGCACAGCACTGGCCTGTTAGATTGGTCGGTAGGCCCCAACGCGTCAATTAGGTCTGGTGAGTTAGATCACGGTGGTCACGCCATCAAGCTCTATTTAAAAACAATAAAACATTTAGATTATTAAAATTTACGCCTACACGTCAGTACTACTTAGTTTACTATTCATCAATTCATGTAAAATAAATCTTCTTTATTATTAAGAAAAATGAAATAATTTCGTAATAATGACATAGTCAAATCGGGATTTACACAGAGTGGCCCGACTGTAGGAGTAGTAGTGTTAATATATAGTTGTAGAAAAAAGGGTACATGAAAAATTAGATTTTCAAATATACCCGTACTATAACAACTTTTCTAAGTATTCATTGCTTCAAACACATTTTGCCATTGTTATCCGGGACTCCGGTTAGGGCGTGCCGTCTTTCGTATAAGGTTCCAATATTTATCACGGCACAAACTCATATTTTGTCAACATGATGTTGATCATCAGTGTTATACAGACGAGAATAAGGCAATTGGTTAAAAAAATGTAAGTACTTTGATGTATACATTTGATTTTATAGGAATTTAAATGAATAACTGTTAATTGCTTTGCTATTCTAAACATTTCAATAGTCAAAATGTATGTCATTCTATCCTAAAAATCACCATAAAGCCTTGATTGTTAAGAAGATATAGAATTCTATTCTAGAAGATCTATTGTCAAACGGCTGCCGTCCGTCATTCGACGGTCGAGGGGCTAATACTTTGATCCTACTGCCAAGAATTTTGACCATTTTTTATTTATTTATTAACTACCAAGTGGCCGTGTGAGACATGCACTGAAATTACGGGATACTGTGACTTTGAATATTTACATATAGATAGCAACAGTACTTAGGTACCAACATACTAAAGGTTCAGTGTATTTTATCAGCGACCAGTTGCCGCTAAAGACACGTGTAATATTAACGTTGAGACGTCGGCTACTATATAAAGGGTTCCGAATACGATTCCCGGGTAGTGAAAACATTTGTGTGCATACATATATATTAAAGTATGTTTGTCCGTTGTTTAGGGGGGTAACCAAAATCTCTTAAAACAGTATTGTTATAATGAAATTTCAGCATTTTTGTACCAGAAAAGTTGAAGTAATATTATTGTAACACTGTTTTAAGAGATGGCAGTAACCCCCCAGTACTCATAATATAAGCTCTGCTTAAATTGCGGCTCGATGGCGCTATGTGTATCTCTTAATATTTAAATCGTCATAATTTACATTAAATACCACGAGGTGGGCTGTCTGCTCAGTCATTTTATAAAACAACAATATGTTTAAAGTAAAACATGTCATTAAGAATACATGCGTGTAAAAGGTGATACTTGAAATTACGTACCGGTTACAGCTGGCAGCCACCGTGCAAACTCGGATGACAGATGTTTGCCTATATTCTGTTACCAAGGCCTTGAATACAATACTATAAAATTTTATACCATCACATTTAGTAGCAAATAAATTAACTTCAATTCAATGTTAATATTATTTTAAAATGTTCTTTAATTTCTTTACGGGGGTCACCTACCGGTTGTTGCTCGCAGCTAACGTGTAAACTCGAATGGCAGATGTTTGCCAGTCTGTTGCTATGGCCGTAAAGTAATTATACATAAAATAACTATATTACGCAACGTCGAATTAACAAGTGTAAAAAAGAAATTAACGCTACTTGTAATTAAGCTTCTAGTACAATGATCACATTATTCAAATATAATTAAAATGTATCTTAATTGCGCTCCTGAGTTAAACAACAAATTCAATGTCAATAACTTCCTAGGTCTAATGTATAATCAGACCGTTTAAAGAAATCATTTTTAAAGACCAATACATCACACATCAATCTTTTGTTATATCAAATAACAAAAGATTCATGAAAAAAATTGAGTTTCTGTTCAAAGTATTGAGAACCACAAAAATATATATATTTTTTTATAATCTTAATGCGGTTTTCAGAATACATACACTTTCAAAGTTTCAACAGTATAGGTCTTATAGTTTTGAGAAAAGAGGGTGTGACATACGGACGGACAGACAGACAGACAGACATGACGAATCTATAATGGTTTCGTTTTTTGTCATTTCGCAACGAAACCCTAAAAACTAATACCAAGCTTTTTGCATATTATTATGTTAACTGTTTAAAGGAACTACCTAGTTTGCATATTGTTTTGTTATCTTTCACAGAGGCCCTTGTAAAGGAACTAATTTATGTTTCCGGGATATGCCTGGAAATATAGTAGCAGCTCAATTAAAACCATTTTAATTTAAATTGTCAGTAATTGAACGGAACGCTCAGTTCGCTCACCTGGTGGTAAGTGATACACCATGAGACCATGACAGATGTAATATTAAGGGAAATTAATATACTTATTATTTTCCGTCAACACTGCACTGTATCCGTCAACCGAGACGACAGATGTTAGCTCTCTATAACCGGTAATTTTACTAGCTACAGTGCTCTCATCGCGAAACACAGAAGTGCTTACTCCTATGTTACGGGGATCCTATTTTACGGGACGATATCTTGCTGGCACTGCTGTAGTACCTACCTTGATGATGCAGTGCTGCTCACCTATTACATAAAAAACCTAGTTGTAACGTGACGTATTTTCAGCATATCTATTTACGTCACATATTAGAAACTGTACTATGATTCCAAATTTGATACAATATTTGTGTACTCTAAGCCTCAGCTGCTGCTTACCTTCAGGTCAGCTTAAAATTAATGTTATTGTAATGATATTTTTATTAGATAGTACATTATTTATTCGAAAACTCATGTTATAAACGCTATCTAAACACTTAGTAACTATAACTATTACACGCATTTTGAATTAATAGTTTTAGAATTAATATCCACAAGCGACTTCAAGGTTTGCAAAGATTTGGGTTTACGCCAAATCTTCCGTCCCGTTCACTAACGGTTAATTTAAAATGACGTCTAGGTAATGCAATACTTTTTCCACCAATACAATTTCAAAAACATGGAACTACTAACATTTTTGTTTTGAGTAAATTTCAATCACAAAATAAATAAATATGTATAAATAGTATATGTCGGACATATACATATCCCTTGTATTATTCAGATGAATGGCATCGCACCTAAATTGGTTCGCTTGATTAATATTTTTATTTATTTAAGAGGATTGCCAACATTCCAGATTTTATTCGACTCTCACTTAAAGCCCCCGCCCGCGACTCGTACGCACGGGTTAGTTATTTGCACTTATATATTGAATTCAACCCCTCAAAGGGGGTTTTAATAATGATACTGGTATTTGAGGTGATTGTGTCATTTTGCTTTAATATTTTAAAGCACAGTTAAGGAAAACACAGTTATATAGAACACTTAGAAGGTCCTATTTAAGGATATTAAATACCTAGACTCAAGTAGAATTGAATTTGATTCAATTATGGACGGCTCGTCATCTATATATATATATATATATATAGTTAGCTGACAACCTGTTTATTCACATGGGCTACATTTTACTGCGGGAGAACATTTTATACCGTGGGTTACACCGCAGGGCATTGGTATTTCCAAATAAACTATCACAATGCCCGTGTATATGAGTTGGGATACTAATTTAAGTTTGTCTTTGAAGGTTTATTATAAAAGCAAAATATCATAACAGTTTACATATCAATCATTATTCAAACATTATACAGCTTTATGTGGCACTGGTCAGTCAGGATAACGTTTTATAACGACTAATAAACGTTTCTGGACTGTTCTGTGCACGGGAATGAGTCCAATTGGCAACGATTTAAATAAATATTATTATGACGCAACGTGATTTTAGTTTTGATATACGCGTTATCGTTAATATAAATTATTATGATAAGATACTTGTATTGTTTACGTAATTCATCACGTTCTGAGAAGAATATCACCCGGGCGCATTTTAATAAGTGAACGTTTTCTATTTAATCAAATAACGAAATAGCAGTATGAATGCTAACGGATGCTGGTGATACCAAATGGTACTTAAGGGGAAATGTCACACATAGGTGAAACCACAGATATCCGAATACAACTCGGATATCAGTGGGTGAAACCTTATTATCCGGTTCTAGGTATAGGTTGACCCGCGATAAATACGTCGAGCGATTATAAAATGTGTCTTGGGGAAAACCGCCATCCCTTGAAACAGTATTGCAATAATGATAAGTCCGCATTTTGGTATTAGAAAAGGCGAAGTAATATTATTGTAATCATGTTTTAAGAGATGGCGGTCGCCCCCAGTTATTACAAAAGGGATAGAGATTAAAGTACGGCAGCCATTTTTTTGCTAATGTTTTGAGTCACGGAATCGAGTCATTTTTCTGTTTATCATTTTCAATTCATTCTTAAAATAAATAACGTTTTCTCAATACAACATTTATCATACATGACATACACAATAGTTAACCGCATATATATATATTGTACATAGGTAGTAATGGTTCTGTATTGGTATAACAACAATGTCATCACAACTCATCAAGTCAACTATGACTGTTTATTATTCTTTTCATTTAAAGACTATAAAGTGAACATTGTTTGCCAGGTTACTGTGTTAAAAATATTTTTCATTACAATACCAACTCTTTTACACTTGAAATGTATATTCTTTATATATATAGATAGATATATATGTACTTACATGTTTGAACAAACCAGAATACTATATTATGAAACCCATATAAGCTTCCGCGTATCCAGTGTCATGGATGGCGAGTTACTCGTGAGTCTCGTGACTGACATGTAGGCCATCTATTGTAATCATTGCAACAACCCATGGCTCGGGCTAAATGTACGTTCCCACGACTTTAACATCAATGTACGTTTTGAATTTGTTATGCCATTATAAAATTTACAGGAAGGTAATTGAATCACGCGGATTTCCTCTTTGTGCGCAAAAATAAAGTGGTAATTCCCTATGTGTTTTGTACGACAGTATTATACTGAGAAGTAATAACTATTATTCCTTATACTTTTTCTATATTTTAGTCAGGCATGTGGCATATTTTTTACAATTAAGGTAAAACCAACGAGTATTTTGACATTGTAAAGTAATTTATGCAATTGACCCCAAGATGTTGGGGTCAATTAATATTTATTTCGACTTTGGTGTTGGGTCGCAACCAGTAAAACACATTTGTAATCAAGTCTGAATGAAATACGTCCGCGAATGCAACGACTGCAAATAATAAATTCTATGTGTTACCTCATCAACAGTACATGGGTGTTGCCATATGTGAATTATTAAAAAATGTGAGGTATTTGAACTATGATTGTTGCGTGGAGGGTTCGGTAAGGGGTCGAGTCCCCGCTTAATGGCAAGGTAACGGGAGTGCGTGCTCGCCACCCACCGCTGCGCGAGGCGTGCTGTCCGGCGCTTCGGCGCTCAGGCAGTCAAATAGTCACCGTCGGCTCGGCTGTACCTATGTATTGAAAACCCGCGAAGGCGGCACGCGACGCCAAAAAGCGCGCGGCACGCCCCCTCGCAATACCCGTGAGGTTGCTGTGTTCCACCGCTTTTCGATGCTCTTCGCTCCGATCGCCGTCGAGGCGATGAAGTGTAAAGAGGCGAACTGCGAGGTCGGCGTGGTCCTCGAGCACAACTCGCTGATAGTGTTATCAGTCAATAAGACCATCGTCTGCCTCTGCGGGATGGAGAGGAACAATCCCCTTGAGCGCGGGTAATTCCCATCGTTCAGCATGTGGTACGACGCTATTTATGAACAAAATATTAAATCCAATGAGCAGACAATAGTCGTGTTTTGTAAGTGATTGCTGTGTAATATTTTTAGTTTTCACCGGGGATTGTTTGAAGGAATTGTTTACAACAATGTCCTAATTCACTCTCATTCCAATAGGTCGCAAGGCTGCCTTTTGTTCTGGTCAAGGTTAAATATCTAACTGACTATACTTGTGTCTGGTTTGAAAAACTACATTTACTTTGTGTTTTGAATAGAAGTTGAATCACTGCGCGATAGTCACGTCTGGATGTTGGTTGCTATATCTAAAGTTCTATTTTAAACGGTATTATAATAGTGGTACTGAAAATAATCAATGAAATAGAAACGTAATAGGCGAAAAGGTTTAAAAATGACAGTATTAGCACAGCAGGAACTATGTGGTAAGTGAACCCTACCCACCTCTGTACAAGGTCGCGGCCGTCCGGCCAATGCCTCCTTATCAAATATATTTAGAATATCGACATAGAAACTATTCTGACAATTAATTATAACAAAATGTTATCGCTTCGATGAATAAAACGTGGCATCTTTTATACACGAAACACTGTAGGGGGAACAATAATAAATTGTAGGTATTTGTTTGGTATTATAATCTAGCTACCAAGTAGTATTTTTTACTAATGTTAAAATAATTACTTCCGCCCTGAGAAGTGACATACGAACCATTAAGAGATACGGAAACGACTTGTGTGATAGAATTAACAGCGGTGAACTAATTAGAATGAGTAATATAATGGAATACGTATTAAAAAGGTTATATACTGGAGGTTGACCAGGCGCCAACCTTCTGTCTATATCGGTAACATGTTAACCTACAAGCCTGTGTATTTAACGGCAGCTGGCCGATTACGCAGGTGTCGGTTTCGAACCTTTCGAAGTTGCTTGATATTTCTATCAGTACTTTTACTAAACAACGCCTATTTATAGACGCAATTCATTCCCCAAATGTTCAATATAAGAATGATTTCGGATAACTAACTTGCTTTACTGGTCCAGATCCTGTAAGTGGGTTGCCAGAGACTCATTTGCTATTTTAGGATGCGTCATGAGCAACTAGGGCAGATGGTAATATGAATGTGTGGGTTATCCCCAGTATGTATTTCTCTACAGAAGGTTCTACATTCTTATTTGTTAGTAACAAGGCGCTATATAAACACGGCCTATTTTATAAATCTATTAACCGCCGGGATTCCAGGCAATAGAAAATCTATTGTGTCTGTATTGACAGACACAATTGATTGATCAACTGCGACGGCCAAAGGGTTAATTGCACTTCGGTACAGTCTGTACATACAACATATCTGTTTGTTATAGTCTGGGTGTTTTCTATGTATAATATGTATGTATTTACGGTAAAACTATGTAAATATGTTTATCCGTTCTTAAGTACCTATAATACAAGCTTCACGCTTAACTTTGGGCTAGATGGCGCTGTGTGAATGTCAGTGGATATTTATTTATTATAATATTGTCCCCAGTAAGTATGTCGGTAAGCTTAGTTTTAGACCTTAGAATGGTATTTGATATCCGGTCTTGTCTTTGTGTTCCAGTCATACTTCGTTCCATTGCTCTTTGACATATGGCTAGTTTAGCTCTAAGTGATTTTGTTAATGACCAAGTTTCATAGCCATAAGTTAAACATGGAAGTATGCATGTGTTGAATGTTTACTTTTTATTCCATTCCGAGGTCTTTAGACATCATTACTGCTTTTAGGGAAATGGGAATGACATTAAACAGACTGTGGGTGCAAAATGGAGAAGGGTCACACAGGATAGAGAACAATGGAAGTTTTTGGAGGCCTATGCCAACAGGCACACTGAAGTTAGGGACATACGTGTACTCTAATTAGACATAAGGGNCTTTATTATTACTATAATATATTTCTTTACAGGAGAACCTCCTATAAAGATTTATACAGATACAGATTGTACTTTATTTGTTAGTAACGAGGCGTCATATAAACTCGGCCTATTATATTTTAACTAGTTACCGCCGGGATTCCAGACAATGGAAAATCTATTGTGTCTGTGAATATCAACTGCGGCGGCTCAAGGGTTAATGCACTTAAATACAGAGGCACGACACATTATATTGTATTAAGCCTGAGAAGGCCGTATTTACGGTCACCTGCGTGGGTCATCTCATATATTTCACCCGCCATATTACTGGATACATGACACACCATTTTTATGTCACAAGTTATAAAATATCACGTGATTTTCGGAATTATGTACTGGTGTTGGTGCTATGGCATTACAAGACTTCGGCGTCACGGTGTCAGTGACTACTGCCACACTTTTATTACCATTACTAGCTTTTGCCCGCGGCTTCGCTCGCATTAAATTCGAAATAACACGGTACTTTCATTTATCATTATACTTAGGATGTCCCCTCCTTCCAACTTTAAAAAATATGTTATAGTGAGCTAACCTCAAAAGATAGACATATGCTGTCGCGGACTTTTTTGTAAACCTTTAAAAGGAGAACAATACTCTCATACATGACTTTTGTGAAACTTTAACCGTTTACTCAGCGTACGCAGCGGAAGCTCCATGTATGAAAAAATAACCCCGATTTTGAAACATTCTTCATTGCTGCTCCGCTTCTATTACTCGTAGCGTGATGATATATAGCCTATAGCCTTCCTCGATAAATAAGCTATCTAACACTGATTTTTTCAAATCGAACCAGTAGTTCCTGAGATTAGCGCGTTCAAACAAACAAACAAACTCTTCAGCTTTATATATAGTATAGATTTGTAACTAACTTTCACCCACTAATTCGTTTACATAGTTGAGTTAAAACTGCTATATCTCCTAAGATATACACTTAAATCGAATGTTGTAAGGAGCAATTTGGTTTTAAATTAAATATTTGTGATGAATAACGTATTAATTTGGATAAGGATAAATAACATGTTTATGAAAACATCTTCGAAAATAATCCATCTTTTTAGAACAAAGCTTAACAAAAACAAGGTATAGCGAGCTAACCTTAAAAGAACCTAGAAAAGAAATACCTCGGTTTTGAAACATTCTTCCTGAGCAGCAAGGAAAAATCGCTTTAATTATTCTTAGCGTGATGAATGATGATATATATATATCAAAATAATAAGATATTCGATATGTATCATAACGAGGTATTGAGACGTACTTATTTTCATAATGGGGGTTACGTACAGATCTATTAATTAAGTTATTATCCCAGTTGAGAAGCTTCAAACCATGTTTTAAGACGGATGGAAAACAATGTTTAACCCCGTAGTTAAAATTTGTAGTTTTAGTTTAAAAATAGATCCGGTAATCCTGATACCTAATCGTTTTACTCCATGGTCCAATTAATGTTTATATTTAGATAGCAAGTCATAGTTAATTCGTTTCAAATTGTCAACACGAACAACAGTTGTATACAAACAAAAAATATAATGTCAGTATGATACAAAAAAATAATTATTCAGCGTACCAAAATACATTGTTATGCTCTTTAACTGTAACGAACAAACAGCTAATCTAAATATCCGATAAAATTATAAGCAAAATTATAAGTTCCTACTTCATAATACTGCTGTAAGGATTTGCCTATGGTCTTAGGGGTTTTTTTTATTATTCCCTCCATGTTATAACTGCCTCTATGTTCTGGTGGGCACAGCATTCGGCTGAGTGCACTGGAAGTCGTGGGTTCGAATGCCGCGGTGCAACGTCACCGATTTTTCTTAGTTTGGTCAGGTCAATAGATTTATAAACTAAAGGTTAACTAACTAAACTACTTTCAGTTTACAAATCTGTGGTCAGGAAATTGCAGGCTAAATGATCTGAATCCAATCAAAAATTGGTCTATGCGTCCATGTATTGAAAAGTATTGATAACAAATTAATATGTAACAGAAGATGCACGCCTAAAGTGGCGAAGTGTGTCTCTCAGCCAAGGTTTAATGAATACAGTTGTACTCGCATAGATACAAATATGAAATTACAATGAATTAGATTGTCCTATATTTCTGATTTTCATAAAGTTTTATAAGAACTTGATACATCTCTATATAGCTAATGGGGCAAATAGTGGACTTGTTATACATTTAATTTCTCAATAAGTACTTCTGCATATTTTAAAATCCAGTTCATTTACATGTAAGTAAAGGACCTACCTAATTATGGTGCGCTATTGAAGTCCCATCACATATGACGTCAACAATCAAACACGAACAGGACTAATAACCATTTTATTGATTTGTAATAAACATCGACCATGGCTCAATATTTTGTTATGGATATTCTTGAATTTTCTAGCGAATAGACTTTTAATGAATAGCTGCATCTGGCTATAATGTCGTACACGATAAGTTCGATTTAACGTAAACGATCTTCATTTAGCACACTTTAGGCTACGTGATACATCTGGGATGAGATATATAAATACATCTTAATAAAATTGGAATGTCTGTTTGTAATATTGAATAATCCGTTTTTTTACTTCATGCATATTATTCTATATATGGAGCTTAAACCAAACTGACGTTTTTTAAAATGTTTGTCCGTCTTTCCATCTTTCTGTACGTTTGTTCCGGACTACTTTTGGCAGGTAGCTGATGTAACAAGAAAAAATTAGGCTACTTTTATTGTAATTTAATGTTGTACCGCGCGACGGCTCGTCGTGAGTACTGCGCTCTTCATTTTAGGTTGTATTTTACTACCTGTGAATATTTTATACCGCGGGTAATACCGCGAGGAACAGCTAGTCTACACTAAGGATGTATGAAATCTGAGCTGTAAATCTGTTTTAAGTTTTTAAGCCATGATCTACATTGCATATTATGTTTGTGATATTTTAGTATGAATTATTTGATAATAAACTCAGACGTTTTATAATATATTAGTTACACGTAAGTACTACGTTACTTATATTTGTTCACGCACGTGTTCTCTAAATGAAAACAAATACAAAGGTAGATATAGTTCGATGTTGAAAGGCGATTTGGTAACACTGGTTATCATTTATCGAAGCACTGACCCTGCCATAATTATTTCTACTATGGCCGCCGATGGAACAAAATCATAATCACAGCACATGCTTCTAGTAGAATTTTGACATACTTATATTGCAATAAGGCCATTCTTTTTATTATTCCTCCTTTGAAATTCATGTCAATGGTTTACAGTAGGTAAAGCGTTAGGGATGAAGCATTTTTTTATTGATTGGTTAATCTTCGTAAATGATATCCTCTTACGTAATATCAATGGCGTGCACAGAGATAATAAATATCTAGGGTATGCAAAGTGAGTGGCACTAATCGCAAAAACAATAAATAATAATTTATCATCATCAGCTCATTAAACGTCCCCACCGAGGGGCACGAGCCTACCCGTAATAATTTATATTTTTATCAAATTAAGTGCCAACCAAAGATTTAATCTGTGGTAGCAATCAATTGGTAATATGATTTATTTTTTATATCAGAAAGTGTTACATACGTAAGTGTAATAATACTTGTTTCATAGTAATGACCTGAATAGTTATATAACTATTTCTAAATCTGAATAATAAATTAAGTAACTAGAAATCATTCTTTAATAATGAATAAATTAACTAAGAAAACGTTACGCGATAATAAAGTATTAGCAAATACAAAAATAAACATATCTTTCGACCGAATCATCGCTTAAAATTAGATGAGATGGCGGCCAAATGTCTAATCAAGTAAAAAAAAAATAAAAAAACAAAATTAAATACCTGGTTAAGTTGGACGGTAGCTGATTGATGTTCATTGTCTGCTATCTTTGCGCGTGTTTTTTTAATCATAAGTGAACAGAACGGTATGTAAGTTTGCTCACCTCTTAATATGAGGTGAGCAAACTGACTGATACACCCACAGATTTCCCAATACAGGAGATGGGGCAAGCCGCGTTTAAAGTGCGACAACTGTAAGCTCAACGAGCATACACTGGCTACCAGTTTACGCTCTGTGAGACGAGTCAAGACGTACGAACATTAGAAGAAAATACCGTTTTTTTCCAAAATGCCATCCTGTGCAATTGTAACATGCCATCATCGCAATGAATCAGTAATATTACCAAGAAATATAAATAACTTTCACAGGTAAGAACCGAAAGAAATTGCGACACTGGGACTGCCTATAAACTTGGCGGCTTGTCCAGTCTAATGTATATTCTGATGACTGTGGATACACCGGACCAGGACAGATGCAGTATTGGAGGAATTGATAAATTTATAAATATCTACTGACATTCACACAGTGCCATCTAGCCCCAAACATTAGCCTGTAATATGAATACTAAACAACGGATAAACTTACTTATATACTTTTTTATTGTGAGTACATACATACATATTATACATAGAAAACACCCAGGCCAATACAAAAAGATATGTTCATGCACACAAATGTTTTTACTGCCTGAGGATAGAACCCTTGGCGATGTATAGCTATTACACCAGATGGGTCGCATACAATAATAATAACAGTTGGTAGAACAGACATCGGAATATTTGGGAAATCTGTGGTTGGTAATTATTATTCGCCGTCAACACTAACTTACTCCCGTCACCGGTAATTTTACTAGCTACAGTGCCCTCATCTCAAAACACAGAAGTGCAAAACACATATTTTGACATTTGGCACTGCTAGCCGACTCAGTACCGAGTCTACCACCTAGTAAAATGTGCTGACTTCGATTCCGTTAATAGACATTTAAGGCTGTATTTCGTATAGGTATCAATTTTTTGACGTTAAGTTTTGATTATGATTAGAGTGCATCAAGGTATTTAATTCATTATTTGAGTTGTAGGAGAGCTAAGGAAAAAAATGTTAGTTTCACATGGAAAGTTGAGTTGTAGGTTTTTAAATGCCCTTTTCGTAGTAAAATCTTGCTAAAATGTCAAGTTTACCTACATAAAATTTATTCAATTCAGATTTCAATTAGTGGTAGCTGACAAAGTGTAAGTTCTAAGTGAGTACCATATCAACATGTTGATTTCATGTCATTGACCAAGCGTTCTGTTGGTCACTTCTTAAAATTTTCAGACATCTCCAGATCTGCGTTAGCAGGTACATTACTGGCCATATTTCCATTTATCCAATAAAAAGTCTTTTAGATCATAGAGAACAAAATATTTGTCAATATTTCTAATAAACCACGTGTGTGTAATTTTCCTAACGCAAAAACACCGTAAAATACGTAATGCATAAAATAACACCTTAATGGAAATAACGTGGAGAACGTACAAAGGTCTCAATTTTAAAGTATCGTGTTCCTATTTAACCTATCGCAGTCCACTGCTGGACATAGGTCTCCCCCATTTTGTGCTAGATATCCCGGTCCTCCGCTTATCGTTTCGTGTATTATTTAAAATTTGTAATTACATATATAATTGTCGAATAAAATATTTCTTTCTTTCATATTAGAAACAGGAATGTTACAGTCCTTAAAAACATCAGAATTGTGTATTGTATAACGTTAGCGTGGTGTTTTTACACATAAAGAATATCCTCCAGACGTTTCTCAAGGGTAACGACTTATAATGGCTCATCTACCTGTGGTTTTTATCCCGGGTGTTGTTCAAGTCAAAGCCCGGAGACTTACTTATGTTAGAAACGGCTAAGGGCATTCAACCTTCCCGCTCTCCCTTGCCCTGCAGCCCTACTTCACCTTTTGAAGGCGAAACTGTTAAGTATATCAACTTCCCTTCTGTTCACGCGTATGCAGCTGTTTGTCGGAAAGAGATGCATTGTGAGCCTATATTGCGCTGTGTTCGCTCATAAGCCCAGCTGTGTGTTATTAGCTTTAGCGGTGTAGATATACAGTGAAATGCATTTTTATTTGTTGTGCTTTAAACGTTATTAGTGAAATTTCTGTTACAGTTGTCATTATCAGAGAATCAATACAGCATCTGTATTTTTTCATATTACACCTATACATATCTTAACCTGTATTTACACAACATCGGGGGCAGGTTGCTTGTACTTTATCTTACCGACCGATTACTGGAGATTATAGAGGGATCTTATAGTTAGGCAATTAAAAATGATTCTGAGAATGGTAACATGTGAAATTCTTGTACGAACCCAAATGACACTCAACATTTTAGTTCGGTGTTATTCTTACTTAAGTAGTAGGTATGTTTTTTCGTCGACGCAAGATCATGATTTATGAGCAGTATTTCAGTTTTCACTCACAGTTGCTGTTATAATACTAGGGGCAAATTTCATTTTTGTTTAACGTGTAATGGACAAACCAATAGTATGTATGATCGACATGGTGCGTCATCGTTGCTACTACGAATACGATGCCACACCACACACTATGTCGGTGGCATGGCGGGCGCCATTACCTCGACACAGTCGTAGTTTTTCGCGGAAAACGGCCACATCGTCAAGCCGCGCCCCTCCCCCTCCCCGCGGTGGCGCGTCACACCCGCTTCTATAAAACCCATGCACTCCCCTCCACTTCAACTCAGACGCATGGAGTACTCCGTAGAGGTCGTTTGGCACGAGCGAGCGCTTTGCTAGGCACCTGCCGGCCTATTTTCACGATAATTCTAGTCACCGCGCAGCTAAACGCTCGCGTAACGCGGTCCTCCGCGCGTTCCTATGAACAGTGATAGTGCAATAGCCTTAGCTACAAATTGTGATAATTTATTTAAATTTTAGTTATTAGTTACGCGCGTCGATAAGACCGTGATACGGCTGTGAGTGAAAACTGTTCAAGCTGAAAAAAATGTTGTGACTGCCCGACTGGAACTTGTTGCCTGTGATCCAGCCCAGTGTGTTCAGTTTATTCTTGCGTCGACGGACCGTTTGCCACTATGGTTGGAAACAACGGTACTATGATGGCGATTCGTATCGTCCACAGCAAACTGCGCAAGCGAGAGGAGCATTCGGCCTCGGTGCATCCTGCTGAAGTGCTGCAGGCCCCGCCTGCGCCCACTTCAGAGCCCCTTGCCTTTCGCCAGCAGCCGCTGTGGCAATTCCCGCCTCCGTTGCCTCCGCCTTACGTCTATCCTCACGATCAGGTTAGTCATATATTTTACACTCAATAAGTATTACTATTCTATTTTGAAAATTGGAAACTGGTTTCTGACCCGTTTTAAAATTTGAATTTAAATGATTTTTTTGCATTCGCTCCTTTATACTAGTTCGATCACGGAGCTCCTAAGTGACTAATAAACGCTGTCGAAAGTGTGGGAATTTCATTACGAATCGAAAGAAATCGTGATTGGTTACCTACCGTCCACCACTCCGTCCCCGTCACTCAGAGAGAGTTGTTTATACTTAATACTCGCAACATGGCAGCGATATCTAAGTGCGAAATAAATTTAAATGTCGGGACACGTTAACAGAATAGAAAGCTATACAAGGCGAACATGTTGTAATACTTCGACCTTCTTTCTTTGTGATTGTTTGAACAAAGGAGGCTAATGGAAAATAAGTTAGGGTACTGCATCAAATTTGAAACGCATAATCCGGTATGACCTCAATATCATGCTCCGATAAATACTATTCGAGGTCTTCGTATAAATGGTTATTTCTTGCATTTATTTATTGTATAGGTGCTTTCAATGTTATGGATGTACTAGCAAATGTTCGCATGACCACACAAATACACTAGGAAGCTATGAATGCTAATGCGCCTTTGAATAGCGTATTCAAGGCTTGCATCGATCACGTATGGCCTCAACGGTAACTTCACAAAGTTAGCTTCCTACTCATAAGGGACTTCTTAATGTAAATCGAATGGTGTCGTATAATGAGACAGATTGAGGTATTACTAAAACATAAAGGAAATAAGTCCGTCTTTCTATGAATCCTTTTAAACGAACGACCATAAGTTGCCTGGTAACATCTTAAATTAAGCCAAAATGGCAATTGTTTAACGGCTTAAAGTGGCATCGCCGCATCTGCAGCTGAGTCCATACATTTTGTTCTTATGTTACCGTTTCCGATGCATCAAATACAGCGGCGAATGTAACGGGTTAACGGGATTCATCTTACGGTCAACAAACTTTTTAAGGTCCACAAACTAAATGTGGCTTCATATCTTTACAGGACAACCCACTGCAGCCGATGGGCAACGAGCGCGCGAGTTTCCGCAGTCTGCGTAAAAACATCGGTGGTCGCTGGAAGCGACTAGTGAAAAAGAAGCCTGAACAAGAGGTGTACACAATTCCACCTGAGCTTAAACCACAGCTCAAAGAGATATACGTGTATTAATCTAGAAGCAAATACGTTGACTTGTAGAAGCACTGAAGCAGGTCTCTTCAACTGCGTTGAAGACGTTGAAGTATTAGGATAACTTCAACCAAATGTCCATGGTTGAGCATATCATTTATCATACCGTAACTTGAAATAAAAAAAAAACAAAATATCTGCACGGCTCAATAGCCTCTATCCACGAACATATCGTTTTGACCAATTTATTTAATTCTATTGACCAAATGTACTATATTCTTTGTTCAGCACTTAAATATTGTGATTTAAAAGCCTAGAATTGTATTATTAAGTATTAGAACACTGATGTTTGTGAGTTTTGTTCCGTTGCAGAATTACGAAAGTTGTGTACGCATGAGTGATAGTCAAATGAATTTAGTTTAATTAATTTAAAGTTATGAATGAATCTAGGAAGATGCGGTCGCGCAAACTAGTGACGAAAATCCAATAATTATGGTATAAAATTATAATGATGCCTTGATAATGTAACTTTATTTCGGGCATTTTAGTTCATTAACTTATTCTAGACATGTTCGTATTTATAGGCAGACATCGATCAAATGTTTTATGAAGCTATTCACATTTAAATGTGCTTTTATAAAGATCCAACTGGAGATGATATTTTAGAACACCTTTTTGTTTTTTTGCAGTATTTTTATATCATTCATTTGTGTAGTGAGTGAGACTGAAATATGGTACAATTTAACATGTAACGTGACCCACTTTTGCAACTTTCAAATCCATATATTTTCTGATAACATTGACTTGTAACCAGTTTGTTCTGCATGAAAATTAAACAATGACCTAGTTGTTGAATGTTACGTTACTTGCATGGTATGTAGTTTAATTTACGGATTTTCGCCCGGTCCTTACTGTGATAAATTATATAAGATGAATACTGAATGATGGTTCCAAAATTATTTTGAAATGCCTTTAAAACCTTGTCAATTACAATCATAGTTGAAAGGGCCGCTGGACGAGAATTATGATAGCTCATATTGAGCCTGATATTCTGAAGAATTATGTTGATAGCTAATAGGTACAATTTAGCCATGATTATTTTTGTTCAATAATAACTGTTAATAGAAGAATTACAATATTAAAACAGTAACATTAGTCCAAGAAGTTACTTTTGTATTAGTAAACTGTAATCTTTTGTTGAGGTAATATGAAATAAATTCCGTCATGATATATTACTCCCTCGTTTTCTTTATCCCATTCATAGGATTAAAAATGGAATAATTAAATATTACAGCAAATTCGTTGTACATAATGTGGGGTTGCTATAATGTGGCCAGAGTTCCCGTATGGAAATGACAAGCTTAATATATAAATGATGCTTTTATAAGTTTAAGGACCTATTCATCAACTGTTCGACGTTCCACTAAAACAAAAGCCTATCCCAAGAGTTTTTAAATTTGCCGGTTGTAATCCCTTAATTGTTGAACGGGAAATAACAGAAAAACTCTTGTTCCCCCGTCGAAAACACGAGCAGATAAGCTGCATCTCGTATAAAAACAAATAGCCCACTTCCCGAGTCCCGTGCCGGCGGATCCCGGAAAGTCCGGAAACTCGATGTTAAAATATCAAGCGACGTAAGCCGACCACATAATTTCTTTCGAATGAAGCAATATAAAATTAAACTATACTAGGTTCCAGTGACTGCAAACATAACTGAAGTTTGCATTGCAACTTTATTCAATTTAGGTTCTTAAAATCACTGGTTTGGACTGCAGTTATATACAGACTAATCCAGAGGGAATAATAAAGTTACATTTAAAAAAAAGTGTAATGTACAAATATATGTTTATTATTGTTTCTAATCAAAATAATAATTTAAGCAAATCGGGTTCATAATTATAAATTTTGTATTTATCATACATATTAAACTATTGTCGTCGGTGGATGCTATTATTGACATACGTACTAGTCTAAGTTGTAAGGAAATTGTTATGTACTTACATTGTTTTGTATGTTATAAATATGATGTTGGTGTTTCTAATTAAATAAGTATTGATCAAAATACAACATATGATTATGAAGCTAAAAAAGACAAAGATCCCCATTGCTAACTACTGTGTGGGCAGGCCTATAGTCCTTGCAATGGGAATTTATAGGCTGATGATAAAAATGATGATGATGCATATAATAAGCATAAAGTAAGCTTTATACTAATGGAAATAGGGAAAGATAAGTCAATAATATTTTGTGTTAACAAAGAGCCTTCGGAGTGGAAAGATTTGGCAGCGCAGCGCCCTGAATGGCGAATGCTTCTTCAGATGCAGGTTTCCGTTTTTGAGGATCAGTGTATGGCCGATCTAGACGCTAAACGCAATAAATTAAAAACTCGGAACACCTGTTACCATTCAGTACAGTTAAGTCAAAGGTAAGCTCATGAGTGCACAATGTGCTCGTGAGTTTCCTGCAAAGATCGGTTACATTAGCTATCATTAAGCGCATGAACGCTGTACATACTATCTAGGAGTCGAAGCGGACGCTACGACCGCAAAATGTTATAGGGAGCAAACGAGCTAGAGAGTCACCTGATGGAAAGTGATCATCTCCGCCCATGAACGACGGAGATACCAGAAGTGTCACCGGTGCGTTGCTTGCATTTTAGGAAGGAATACGCTCTTTTTCTTCAAGGTTTCAATGTCATATTTTCCAGGGAATACTGCTGCTGGGAGGTCGTTCCATAAAAGCAGTATGCGTGCAAGAAAGTTCCGCATAAATCGAACGGTTGTGGAACGCCAACCATCAAGATGATGAGGATGAAATTTCATTTTATGGCGGGTAGTCCGATGATGGAATTCATCCTTAATTAATTCATATTTTGTGTAAGCTTGGGTTTGAATTATTTTAATTATTAATCCATAGATATGCCAAGTCTGTGGATTACTCCCACAAATGAGTTCTCAGATAGGTATATGGGTGACTGGTCTGATCATGTGAAATATAATATTTTAATCAATTATAATGATTTGGTAGTAACTAAAAAGTGTTGGTATTCGGGTATCGATTTTATGAATATGATAGGATACGGACTACAAGTTTTAAAAGTAATTGTACTCCTAAGAAGGTGGTTTCTGTCACGTTTTCGTGAGTCACGTGAGTTTTAAATCAACCTTTTGTATGTCAGCTACACCGCAAGGTGTTAAAAGTAACACTTTTTTTTGTCTTGAGTGCGTATCGTAGTAATGGGTATTTTCACATATATATTTATATATACTCTACTACTACTATTTACTACTACTACTCTTCTATTTTATATATTCACATAAAATAAGGTTGGGAGAAAGTTTCGTTGCATTTAATATAATATGGGTTTTTTACATTTAATTAAGCATGTAGGTACCATGTTGTATGCAAAAAGATCATGCCATTGCTGATGAAACTTTGAAGTCGAGTAGATTTGGCAGTCCTCTCGTTACGTTAACCTGACTGCCTAAGGAATACTGAAGAGACCAAAACAGGTAGAAATCTGAAGATGCGAGGTCAAGTTAAACTTTCCTGAGTCGTCAAAGATGTGTGAGGCCCAGCGTTATCATGATAAAAAACCACATCCCTCCGGCCGCTTTCTCTCTACTCTACTTCTTGTTTAATCATATCAGTTGTTCTCAGAAGAGTTCTGAATCGATGATCCTGCTGCTTGGTGGTAACAATTCATGACGACTAATTCCCTTCCGATTCCACCATCCGCATACACAGCACCTTATTGCTAGTTAACCTGGGTTTTACCACAGTCTCTGAAGTCTGAGCAGCCTTTCTTCTTCCTTCAGTCTTTCTTCACATTCTTCATAAGCACCTATCAATTTCTTCGAAAATAGTTATAGTTATTGAAGAAACCATGTTTTTTAACAATTTGAATTTGTGTCAGATTTAAGGAAAAACATTGTCAATAAATGTTAAATAGTTATTAAGGATAACAGCAAAAAAGAAACATCCCCATAAAGCGTACTTTGGTTTAAATAAATAAGTAGTACTTTAAGCACCAACAAAATAAGGATACAGTTTATTAAATCTCCATTAGATGTCTCTGTTCTGCTAGAACAGCGCCATCTAGCAATTTGTAACAGAAATAAATACGTTGGATACTAGTAACATTAACTTACGTCATAAAGCTTCGTAAAACAAATGTAAGATGGCGTAAAAAAATAGCTTTTTAGTAATGTACTCCTATTCGAAAATAATGTTGTAACATTTTAGAAATCAAGAATAAGGTCCAATGTAATGGCTGAGACGTCAGCTACTACACCAAGGGTTCCAGGTAGAGCTTTTTTATGTTATAAGTGTACAGGACGGTCGGGTCGTTCACCTGATGGTAAGTGATACGCCAGACCATGACAGAGCGGCATTAAAGGAAACCAACAACTGATAGACAGTTATTATTCTCCATCAATGCCGCACTGCGCCCGTCACCCAAGACAACAGATGTTAGGTAGTAGTAGTAGACGCTTATTTCACTAGCTACAGTGCCCTCATCCCGAAACACAAAAGTGCATAACACTCCTGTTTTACGGGATGTTATCTGGCATTGCGGTGGTACCTACCTAGACGACTCAGCTAGTTAGTGATTATTTGACAATTTGGAAAATTTGAACAAATGCTACACTATATCACAAATTTACTCTAATAAAGAAAAATTAAAATTATAGATAATAATTTCTCAGCATTGAGATCACGATTCGTCGCGTTCTTGTACTCCCAATTTACCTTAAAGTACCCCATAACAACATTGTGGAAGGTCGAAGTTGTGCCCTGGAGATATCCTCATACATCTCAGCTAATTTCTAGAGACGTTTTTGCTATGATACGGTAGTCATCAAAAGGCTCAAAATAAAATTTCTGAATGTGACGAAAGGTAGGAGCTTCGTCAAAATCTTATTGCAAATGTTAAATAACCGGCAGTAGGTATAAGGTGCATATTAATAGCAGTAGTAGTAGGTGGCGACGCCAGAGAAATTGACTTCCACGGGGTAGTGTTTTTTATCACCCGCATTATTTAACAACTATACCAATGATCAACCAATAATACCTGGAACCAAGAGTTTCTTGTATGCAGACGATCTCACCGTCGCTTCGCCCAAGCTTCGACATTTGAGGAAAGAAAAATTTCATTGCATTTCGGGTTGGGTTACTAGTGCGACTATTTACGAATATTTCAGGACTATTTTTTGGCGTTCTCAAGTTCGTTTTTATTGAGATTTCAGCTTGAACCAAAATTTAAATGTTCGATTACCTACTCGTTGCTTCTTTGGCGTTACGGGTATCTATGCGTAGCGGCGATAGAATCATGTACCTAAACAGTCTGCTAATTTGCTTACCTTTAGAATACTTTTACTAGGTGGTGGACTCTCCATCGTCTAGGTAGTTACCACCGGAGTGCCAGATATCGTCCCGTGAAATAGGAGTGCTAGTAAAATTACCCGGTATGAGAGTCTTGACAGTTGTCTCGGATGACAGGCGTAGGGCAGTGTTGATGGAAAATACTGACTACATTAATTTCATTTAACACATTTTTTTAAATGATTGCTGTTGGCCGCAGTTGGCCTTTACAGGGCTAGTGGCAAATTTAGATGGCTCTCAACCTTAAAGTTCCCTTAACACTAGGTACAGCTGTCATGGTCAGGCGTATCACTTACCACCTGGTGAACGAAGTGACTGTCGCTAATGATATAATAAAGTTTATTATTAAAAAATCATCGTCCCGTTAACTTTATGACATAAAATGAAATCTACGCTTGTCTGTAGGTTTGTACAGTTAATGAACTGACATCAAATACTTACTAATTCTGAATTACATCATAACATCTAGTCATGGTTATAAATAAAGTACTACGATACCGATTAGCTCACTTACACCTAACTTTAGCAAACGTACAATATTTACAAGGCGCATCTATTATTTTACTAGGACACTTCCATTAGGCTTAGGTTAGGCCAATGATTAGTTAATATTATTATTAAATTGTACAATTCCTTTCACTACACTTAATGATTTGTTGTGAACAACCATTACTTGGACGATGAACCACGTTGACAATGGCCAGACAATAGCTGATTGAACTCATTCGCTTTAAATTACTTAATTGCCCGGTGTTCGATTGTTTACTTTTGTTATTAAAAATAATGATTCCATTGTTGTCCTTTATTTTACGCCCATAGAGCAAATAGATGTCCATACGTATAATCTATATATATAAATATATATATATATATATATATATATATACATATATATATATATATATATATATCGTACCAGTGGATCACGTACGACAAGAATATGCGAAAAAGGTGGTAGACCGGCCGGTCCAGGCTTCACAGACTGTGGCGAAACCCGGGTTAACGAGGGGTTGGAAGGGATTATTCATTATTAGTTGTTTCCACAAGGCAGTACCATCGATTCCGAAGACTGCTGTGAAACTGATGAGGTTATCCAGACACATTAGAAAAGCTTTTGCGCTTTAAGACGTCATTGGCGGTCAAAAGGTTTAAAGCAAGAAGTTGAGAGAAAGCGGCTGGAAATAAACTACAGAAGGGATGTGCAGATATTTAACCACTTGGCAAAAAATCTAAATGTTTGGCTGGTAATCTTTGGCTATAGTCCTGAATTTGCACTTCCAGATTTCCACCTGTTTCGGTCTCTTCAGAACTCTCTGGACAGTGTTAGTTTAATATCACGAAAGGACTGCCAAATGATGTACTTGATGCATTTTTCTTAGATGCCCCAATTTCTATAGCCATGGGATCAAGACCTACCTACAAGATGACAAAAAGTTATTAAGAAAATGGTACCAAAATAAAAGTAAAAATACCAAATAAAATAAAGTAAAATTAAAAACATTTGAATTTTCATACAAAATGGGAGGAATATTTTCCCTAACCTATAATTAATTAATTTCATTATTAATCGAACCGTTTGATACTCACCTTTCACAAGGTGATTTTCTTGCAAAATTACTTCATATATTCACAAAATAGGCCATATTCCTTGATATCGATCAGACAGAATTCAATTAAGACTCCTGATATTTTATGCTGGATATTTTAGCAACGACGAGAAAGTCGGAAGTTAGAGATGCTTCTCTCCTATATTCTAGCGGTGAGTGATTGTTATTTGTATTTTGATTTGTCATCGTTTGTAGGTGACAAAAACATCGTGTCACCTACACACGATGTTTTTGTGAAAGCACTATTTTTTTGTTTAGTTGGCCGGACACTGGCAAAGGACAAGATAATATTGGGGAGACGTTGTCGTTAGTGTGACCGATATCCAATAAAAAATATAAAAAGCAGTTGGTGCAACACTTCACAGTTATGATTCATAACAAATAATTGAAGATGAGCACTAATGCCAGCTGGTAAGGACGGTCGCATTGTTCGGATCGGACCTTTGAACTGGTCGTCCCAGTTACCAAAGCCAACTTATACGGGAATCTGGAGCTTGAAGTCGTGATAAACAGTATTAACTGCAGTGAAGACTTCAATTATCGGAGCTAAATCTTACTAGGGGTCGGTATCTTAAATTCCGGCGCTTCTCGAAATGCAGTATCGATTGAATAACAGTCTACAGCCGTTGAGTTCCAATGTAGCAATCTAAACCCGGTTAGCTAAGGAAATGGGTAAGCTTATAATAAATCCAATAGACAGAAGTTGTCTATTCCAGGGAGCGCTTTTGGTCACGTTCAATTTGAACTATTGTACTAATTTAAACCTGTTTAATTAGCACGAAGGTGCTCTTTTATCCCTATCCTTATTTGTAAAAGTTGTTGCATTTATATACATAACCTCAGAATACATCTTAAGAAAACATTTATCCTATTGAATTTCGCAATTAAATATCTATTGTTGCTGAAGCCTAAAAGAGCTTGGTGTTCAAAAGATAAATATCAATTGTATATTGTTATAAAACTGATATAATAATATTTGCTGTACATTAAGTAATTATGAGCTCAACGTCCTAATTGTTTAATAATAAATAATAATAAAATCATTTATTCAGTGCCAAACACATACAAAGTTCTTAGTCTAAATTACAGTAAGGACACTGAAAGGTGCCCACTCAGCTTTATGTCGAGGTACTTAGTAAGCACCGCGACACTGATCTTCTTCGTGTGCCGGTGCAAAAGAGAACGCAACGCCTGCGCCAACGCCGTAACAGTATCTATCAGATAAATAATATACCTAATGAAATAAATACAAATTTATGTTTTTATATAAATATTATATGTTAAAATAAGGGCATGCATTGTACTAAGTTAAAGTAATAAGATATTAATTTTAAATTCTTAACAAAACGTACTTAAAATAGGTAATATTAAAGAAGGGTATGTAAGGATACATATATATATATGAAAAAAATAGACAGTGACTCATATTTGTGATTTCTGGTCTAACAAAAGGTGTGACTTCAATTTAATTATAAATGTTTTAATATTATTGAGGTTTCTTATGGGTGGGGGAATATTATTCCAACATTTCGTGTTAATAAATTGTGGTTGTTGAGATATGGACTTATATGCGATCGTTGAGGGATATGGAAACAAAAACGAGCACAGGCATTTTGCACTCGTTGGATTAGCTTTTTAGTATAACCATAGAGGCATTTCCCAATAACTGTGTCGGCATAATTTAACTTGGCTTATACTAATGATTCACATATTTTTATTCTGACATCAATAGATAAATAATTACGGATTTTGTATAATACCTTAAGCCTAAAAAAACAGTTTTTAACAACTTGTACAACGTGATTGTGGAAGCTCACTTTAACTTATATGAATGTTTAACTTATATGAATGTGGAACTAAGGCTTAATATAGTTACGATATATATTTTTAATGGCTGTGTTCATTAAAAACAGCCAAAAATCGTACAAAATTCAACACCAAGTCATATTTAAACTAGGGACAATAAAAATGCAAAAACATCCGAAATGGATTTTAAAACATCTAACCTACTTTCCGGAAGAGTTTGTTTGTATAAAAGTAATAACTGGAATTAATATACTATAATGAAGCAGTAGATGCTAAGAGTCGATTTTTAAAAGTTCGATTTCTCTGGTCTCTTTTATTAAACCATGGCTTCCTTACCAGAGAACTGCCTCTAAAGTATCATCTTTCCAACAAAAAATAATCATCAAATTCGGTTCATAAACGACTAAGATACTCGTATCCGCGAACAAACATAAAAAACATATACACAGTCAAATTGAGTGTTTCCATTTGTGAAGTCGGTTTCTTTAATTCGGTATAAAAAAATATATAATATCATTGATAAGTGTCGCCCCTGAGGTCAAATGCAGAACATTGTCCAATAAAAATAATTACTTAAACTGTTGCTGGTAATTTTCAACACTGTTTCTGCAATGGACACGTCCATGGTATTCCAGTTCATTTTAGTCGGTTAATAATGATATCAATGATGATATTTCCAATATAAATAACAATATAATTAGTAAATCACATTCACTGCCTAATAATTATGTGGAGGGATACCGCATAATAGGACTGACCCAGAACATATGTAAATTAGTAATGAGTACTTTAATTACGACTGCCAAAGCGAGGCGATTTGTGCATTTAATTTAAACACCTATACCGGTAATAGAGTTGGATTGTTTCGGACTAGGCAGTTCAGTCTAGCGGTCGTTTAGTTGGTCGGTTAAATCGAATCAGCAATTTGTTGTACTTACAATAAAGTTGAATTTAAGACACATTGTTTAATTATAGAAAGTTATCTTGCTTAAATAAAAAGAGATGAGAAGTGAAGAATTTCCATTAATATCTTTTTTTTATATATTGTGCAAAGATGATACAGAAAGTTATCATGGTAATCATTTCGACAAAGACGTCAAATGAAGAATTATAGGATATAAGAAAAAAATTAACGTAATGAACGTATTTCATTACGTTAATTTTTTAGGAAGAATAAGCAAGCTGAAGTGGTAGTGGGGTTGGGGCAAGCGTGTTCTGGAGTGGAGACCATGTCTTGGAAAGCGTAGCGTGGGGCGACCTCCAACAAGATGGAGTGATGACATCCGTAAAACGGCCGGTAACAGATGGCTCGGAATTCGGTATACAGATATATGTAGCGTGCTGTCGGAGAGGCCTATTCAGCAGTGGACAGGAGTAGCTGATGATGATGATGATGCACGCTTTTCTAAAAATATGAATATTCTAAAGAATTAACACAAAAAATCTTTTTCTGGAAAATTGTTTTGAACGGAGAGAGGAGTAAGTCTAAGCCTATAACTTGTGTTACTGACCCTAGCTGCTTTCGGGGTGCGCCACTTGGAGGCTTCTTTTTGCTGTAAGTATACTAATGAGTATATACTATCCTATATGAATTATATACTATATGAGTCAGTGAAGTTTTTGAGATGGGAGATTGCTGTAAGCGACGATCTCCGGTCGGCTAGAGGGCGAATTTAACAGATGAAATTTCCAACTCAGCTGGCCAACGAATGTTAGCCACGCCAAAGTTCACAACTTTGGCGTGGCTAACATTCAAATCACTTAACCGGTTTCGATCACAGGTTGGCTGCTGTAGGGAAAATATGGTAAATTGGAGCTCCCTTGAACAGTGAAAATTTCAATGTGACTGTGGATTTCACAACAATCAATGGTGCATCTGCTTTCGTGTCCCCTGTGTACATCTGCATGCTCTAAGCGGGACTTGTAACTAGTTAAAGCTGTGGCCAGGTTCTGGAAGGGTCGTGTCGGATATGTTCACTCGACGAAGAAAAAGACACCAATTAATAAAAAGAAAACAAAATAGAAATTAGTGTCGATATAAATGTGACTGTTCATATGATTTCATTCCAAGTGAACTGTCATTAATGATCTTACTTCTAAAAAATTTTGATTACAATAACAACTTACCCTTATTATATTATTTCTCATAGGTTTCATCTACTGGCGGGACCAGTGTTTTAAGCACATAATATCTTTTTTTCGCACAAATCATTATTTTGGAAATTAATAATATTCAGATCCTTATGTAGTAATAAGTTTACGCGTATGAATTGCCTCGAAGTAGCGTTTTCAGAGGATCACTTTATTCAGGCGCCAAAAAAGCAGGACCAGATAAATCTTGACATGGAGTACAAAATTCTGGTTCAGGGTACAAATAGTACAAATTCTTAAATATAATAAATTTTAAATAGCAGACTTTGGTCCTGCCCGCCATTGTGACGCTCACCTTAATCGATCATGTCATAATTAACTCGGTGGCAAAACAAAAATAAAGCTGTCACGGCGCCGACGAAAAATATTGTTTGTCGTAGGAAATGTCATAACCAATTTAACAAGCGAAGAAACAAAACCATTAGGGGATATTTTTTATTCGTTGATTGTCGCCCAACGCTGGCCAATTTAGCAGTTTCGCTAAATGGATTAGAACAATTTGTTAAAACAAATTAGACGCTCTTTCCTTGTATTCTTAACGAATTTATTTTCGTACACTTCTGTTATGTTTCCCGTTTTTGCTGCCAAGTTTTTTTGTTATAAATTATTTAACACAATTGTGATATTCTCGTGTTCTTTAATTTTAAGTGATCGAATTTACTGTTTACAGTCTGTGGCAGTCTAATGTTTTTTTAAGGACTCCTCACAGACTGTGAAGAGTTTTGAACCTGATTCTCTACATTTGAATTGGTTTGTAGATAGCAGAACTGCAAAAGCTCAGATTTTATGCACCTGATCTCCGCTGTATGTTTCGTCCATAAGTCATTACTCGACCGGCAGACACTACACCAGCCGCGGGAGAGAGGGTAGAGTAGTGCTGGTGACAATTGTTTTGTAACCAGCCGCCATCAACATATTAAATAATTATATTCAAATATTGTGAAAGTTAATGTTTTTGTCGTTTTAAATTACTTTGTGGAATCAGACCTTACTTTTTGAAGAAACTCAGTATCCGACTCTTTAAGTCCTCCGAGACGAACGAAGCATGAGTTTCATGCTGTCCGTGTTAAACAACTGTGACACGGTCTAAGGACTACGTACGTACTACGTATCCTAGGAAGAACTGAAAAGTTTGTACAAAGAATGCAGAATGCCTGTACTCGCTCCTATTTCCACATTGTCCCCGTTTATATTCACAAAAGCAAGCCCACCGGAGACTTATCTATCTACTCTGATGGGCTCAGGACCGGAAGAGATTTGCTGGGTTATCCTAATCAGATAGGGCAAACTTTAAGGTAAAGATGCTCCAGTGGGAAAGGTTGAAATTGGGCATTTAAAGAAAAAACCTATCTGCCTAAAGTTGTGACTAAGAACTTGAAGAAAATGATTAAATGGTCGTCTACAACGGAATCGAAAAAACATTCTTAATGCTTAAATTAAGTAGGGTATTAACAACCAACAAACGATTAAAAACCTTGTACTGAAAATACAAATATCGCTGTTTGAGGACAGAACGGTCGTCATAATACAATGAACGTAGAATATAATTTCACTTATACATCGTTACCTATGACGTTGCTGTCGAAGTGTAGGTAACCTTCTCACTTTATAAGGGTCTTATCGACTTTCTTACAGCATCCAAGTTGTAAAAAGTTTAGGCTCTTCCACGCAACGTATTCGTATGTAGACCAACATGATTGTGCGATAAATATTATAATTTTTGTATATACAGTCGTTTTATTTAGTAGGGGGAAGGTTTAAAACGGCTTAGCATGAGTCGATTTGGCATGAAACGGAAACTTTGCGTAGAAGTTGGCTTCATATCTCGTCATAACATTTTACTATCATTGGATACACATACGTATGTTGAGTATTCATACTCGTATGGCAATGTTGTGGGGTCGTCGGTGTTATAGTAATCATTGTCATTGATTTATCTTTTGAATAACTACTGCCATGCTTCTCTCTATTACACACACAGCCCATGACAATCCAGTGCTAAACTTAAAACCTTGTCATCGATTGTAAAGGGTTTTATCAGGATATCAGCAACCATGGGCAGTTGTTATTCTGCAGGAGCTACGAGTGCGTTGCCATTGGAGGCCAAAATTTAGGTGTTCAGTAACCGCACTAACTCAATAACATCATCATCGTCAGCTCATTATATACGTCCCCACCGATGGTCACGGGCTACCCGTACGCGGGTGTATAGGCTTTAGTCGTCCACTTTGCGGATTGGCCGACTTTACGGATACCCTTTGAATCTCTTCACAGATATCCGCAAGTTTCTTCACGATTTTTTCCTTCGTCGTAAGAGCGTTGGATAAACGTACAATATATTTTCGAAAATTCGAATAGACATTGGTAAGTGGCAGGGTTTGAGCCTGCACCCTCCAGATCGGAAGGCAACATTCACCGATGCTCAACAAACTACAACGCGCTTATTATTTCGTACCGGTTTTCTGTGGTATCACTCCGGTAGTGCTGGCTCATACGTGCATGAAATACATTTCATTACACTATAAATAGATTGCAAGTATTTCTAATGTCGCATTGCATCTTGCTAATATAACTTACATAGTCGTAGTCTCCACTCTTGAAAATCCAAAAAAATAATAATTTATGTGAGTGAAGCTGTATCTTAGTACACCTACAGAAAGGTACCTTCCCTTGCATACTGGGGCATGAAACGTTTAGGCTGTTTTAGCAACTCTGTCGAATATTTTTATTATTGAGCGTACTGTAATTCGTATAGAGCTTTCCTTAGTTAGTCAATAGTAAATGCAGAGTAAGCGTCTGGACCAACACCAGTGTGCGTAGGCTCTGGTGAGCATTCAGTCTATTCATAACCATCGTCTTGACCACTTGTCTCCGAATATTAATTTATGAATTCCAAATATAATTCTATAATAATCTTAAATAAATTTGTGGTCATCTCAGTTAACATTTTTTTTATTAACTCAAATCCATTGTGTCGGATAACAGTACGTTCCAAAGAGCGTTAAGCTACGTTAAATTAATGGATCAATAGTTCTGTTAGTGTCTCGGCTACACATCTCGTTGTAATATATGGAAGTAACCATTGTGATATCTGGATAATACTGGATAAAATACACAATTTAGCTTCCAATATGGATCTTAGTCCAGTTGTATCGTTACATAACTTCCTTTCGTCAATTCCTAACACAATGCCCTGTCCCGGTTGATTCTTCAACGACATAGAGTAATTCAGTGGAATAAAATTAATAAACACGTTTGTCTAGAACAGGCCTCATAGTGATGAGGCAGCTGTTCTAGACAAACGTGTTTATTAGAATATGGTCTTGGTTTTATCCATAGACGTATAACAATACGGACGGACTGCCTGCTATACATAAAATGTGACAATAACAGACATATTTTGACGAATATTTTTTGTATACTGGTTTTAGTGTTTTAAACTAAAATTATGTAATCGAATTGTTCATTTACATGATACGAAAGTTCTGGTATCTTTTCCTTTTGTTCCTTTTGTTTTTGCGGTTTTTGCACCATTTCACAACACAAGCCTTGCTTTTTATTAGATTTTTCCTAACATAATCTATGACTCTGTTGACTGATTTTGTGTTTCTTTACAACAACTGGGATTTTGTCACACTTTTTGTCAACAAGACTACGCCCGTTTTTTATACGTCCATGGATTTTTCAAAAGTTTTTTAAACATAATATGATAACAATTACGTAAGTCTATAATTGGCGTATCTGCTTGAACACATCTTAGTAACGACCAATACAAGTGAGAGAAAGATTTGTGCACGATCGATACATGACACCCAATCTTCTTAGCAAACGAAGCGAAAAAATAATATTCAATCCTATATGGAGTAACCCGCTGTTTAACAAAAGAATCACTTTCCGATTGACTGGGCAGCGTCAAAGAGTGAGCATTAACATGATGGTTTAGTACTTTTGTACTTCACTTTATGGTAATGCGTTTATATTTTGTAGGGTACCATAATAATACTCGTAGCATATATATTATAATATGTTTGCTAATTCCTAAGGTTAACCGGTACCGAGATTTCACGTCTGATGTTAAATCTTAATAATAAATTATACCGTATTTAGGTAGTGGCAAATGAAATTAATTTCGAGGGTCGAAGTTACCCGCAGCCGTAAGTTTACTTTCGATATTGTACATGTGATCCCTGTGTGGTGTTTAACGGGAGATGCATATTTTCGTGGAAGATTTATGCAATAGAGTTTGTCGGCTGCATGTTCATTGTGCTGGGTCGACCATCCGGTAATCATTACTGGTAATCTGTGAGGTCGTGGTTTCTGGATAGGAAGTGTAGTACTACTGCGTTTCACTGTGTGAGTGAGGTTTACCAGTCAGGTTTCCAGATACCCTTCTCACTCTCCCTTGAGTACATGGTTAGGTTACCAACTGACGACTATTTGGTCAGGATTGATTTACCTCTGGGCTGTTCCGACCCCTGACTATGAAATACGGTGCCAATTATGCGCTCAATACGTCCGTTGGACGTCCGTCAGGATGCCTTCATTTGTGGCAATTTCAGTCAGCAGGCTGGGATGGCATGTGGTCCTTTTTTTGCATCTACTCACAATATAGGGTTTGCTGCATATGCTAGACCATGACAGAGCCATTAAAGGAGGCACAACTGATAGACAGTTTTTATCCTCCATCAATGCCGCACTGCGCCCGTCACCCGAGACAACAGATGTTAGGTCTCCTATACCCGGTAATTACACTAGCTACAGTGCCCTCAGCCCAAAACACAAAAGTGCATAACACTCCTGTTTCACGGGATGATATCTGGCACTGCGTGGTACCTACCTAGACGAGTCAGTATCGAGTCTACCACCTAGTATGCTGATTCTATAGCCAAAGTGATGCTACAAGGAACAGAACTTTTATTTCTTCTACTTCTTTACCCGTTGGTAGTAAAACTGAGCCTTGGTTTAGTGGTACCTTAAATAGAGGCTATAAATTTAAATTCAGGTCCCAATGTTGTGATTCCGTTAGCGTAATAATTAGTTGATATACAGAAAAAAATAATGAAAGAAAAATTGCTGGAATTTTTTATAAACGTTCAGCAATTAAATACACATTAAATATAAAAACAATCTTAAGCTTTAATCAAAAGTCGTCTCAAAATAATTACTTTATAAACGGACCCAAACGTAATAAAAATGTTTTCCATAAAATCCCAATATTATCATTGATTCATTGACGGATCTTAAAACACTTTCCGATTCTTCAATCACTTAAGGCGTTCCCCGTCAGCGACTTTTCATTTTCGTTGTTTAACTAAGGGATCGGCTTTTCGATTGACTAGAGCAGTTCAAAGGGCGAAGGGCGGGCAGAATTAACGCGGGGATGTAGACTTCAAAGGAAAATATTTCCTTGTTCCTATAAAAATCATATTACTGTAAATTTTTCAATGTGATGTGATGTGATGGTACAAAAGTGTACTAATATCCTTGCGATATGCACTGTAATAACTCACAATTAAATTTCGATAAACGATTTTAATATTTTAGTATATTTATCTAAACATCCTGTGTATTCCTTTATTAATAAAACATCTTTGTTAAAGACAACATGTCCAATTATGTCGTCGAGTGTCCGATCTTGGGGTCCAATTACGTAACTCTCGACGGTGCTAATTGAGCGCATCACAATGCAGGAGACAATGAGTCTCGCGCTTCGTCGGTTGCATTTGCAAAGTGATGAATAAGTAAATGGCTATGCAATTCTATACAAATGTATCAACTGATTATATTAAAATGTTTACAACTCTTGGCGACCCATTTGGTGTTGCGGTTGAGAGTCGGCTGTAACACAAGGGTTCCGGGTTCGATCCCCCGGGCAGTACAAACATGTGTGTGCATGAACACGTCTGTTTGTAATGGTCTGGGTGTTTTCTCGGTATTATATGTATGTATTTACAAAAAAAATATAAGTATGTTCATCCGTTGTTTAGTACCCATAATACAATCTTACCCATAATACAGGCTTTACGCTCAACTTGGTGCTAGAGCGCTGTGTGAATGTCAGTGTTTTTTTTTATTTATCTTACCTTAATCGCTGGTGTCTGGTAGTACCCCAGTTTATAATACTAGCGCAGTGCTCAAGGTATTCAAAAATATTGTATGTCTTGTCATATGCTTGAAATTTTCACTGTGATTTATAAATGGATCAAATTATACACATATAATAACTTCTTCAGTCAGTATTCACCTATAATCATAAACCACTGTATTTACCACTGATTTAGACACCAAAGGTCTAAATCTGTGGTATTTACCCATATGGATGTAATAAGGTGTCTCAAAAACCTGGCATTTATAGCAGGACGTTAAAGATGATGTCAAAGCGCAAGAAAGTGTATTCAAGAAATCTTAATCATTAAATAAAAAACATGCACAGTAAATAAATAAAATGTGAAAATTAAAAAATATTATGTACCTGAACGCTGTTTGTAATATAATAAAATTCTACATAGATATTGCAGATAGTATGAAGCAATTTTATTTGTATCGATAGTTATTATATCCATACATACATTTCGTGGGTTCAAATGCTACGTATTCAATTCAACTTTAAAATAATTTTACAACATTTGACTTATATATGAACCTACATTATACATGTGTTTTCTACTTCTGTAAATATTTATACATAGAAATATGTACGTATTTGTATTATCTAAGTATTTGATAACGTATTTGTATTAGTCAGACTACATTTTGTAAAGCCATTCATCGCCGAAGTTACTTATGTTCAACAAACATAATTTTCTATATTTTGACCGGAATCCCGGCGGTGAATAGGTTTCTATTCAACCTATCGCTAATGCTACGTATTCAATTCACCTTTAAAATAATTTGAACGCAGTCCACTGCTGGACATAGGTCTCCCCCATTTTGCGCCAGATATCCCGGTCCTCCGCTTTTCTCATCCAGCCTTCACCAGCAACCTTTCGCAAGTCGTCGGTCCATCGGGTCGGCGAGCGTCCTACGCTACGCTTGCCGAGAAGCGGTCTAATAGGTTAAAACCCAATAAAATCTGCAATTTGTAACTGACTAATGAATGTGTTATTCAAGGATGATTTACTAAAACTCAAATTGTTGTCCTTAGTTTCCCAAGCAGGGCCTTAGATTGTATTATTTAGATTTAACAAACTTCTCCTTCACCAGTTGGACGACAGCTACTTTGTAGGCAGCTTGTGCGGGCTAGTAATTAAATTTAAAACTTCTGGACTGTTAGTGGTTCACTTGCCAAGGACCTATTGTGCACTTTTATTACATTACTCCGCAGTAAGTTTGTTTGCAATCATTAAGGAATACGCAAAGCTGTACAAACAGTGTAACGTTATCATTGATTTAACATAGTCCTTCCCTATAAGGACTTTTGTTAATTAATTCACATGATAATGATGGATGTAAAAATAAGATATATTCAAACAAGCGATGTTCTTGGGTAATTGATTTTTCAGTAAATATATGAAAGTCTTCGAGGTTAGGACAGTAAGACATCATTTATCAATGACTGGTGTTACTGCCGTTAATCCGTGGAAGTGATTAATACATTTAATCATTTTAATATATCTTTAAGAATATGTGTATAATTAAACCTCATTATTGTAATGTAATATTGTTTAAATCTTTTCCAATCAATCAGGATTCAAAATAAGAGTCATCGCCAAAAGATTCCCGTACATAGTAGTTTTACTTAATAAAAACTATAAATTAGAGGTCTACCTAAATTCTAACTATATTTATATGCGGACGTCAAATTAATTGGAAGGCTGACTGATTTCCTCCCCCGATGGTAAATTGAAATGAATTTACTAAATTTGTGGCGTTTATTATTTATTTATTGTTGCGTAAAGCACATTTAATCAATAATAATGGAACTTGACAGCGATTCTAAATTCCTTAATACCTATTAAAATTTGTATTAGTAAGTAAGGTTTTTGTGCCTTAAAGATTGTTTTGGGTTTTACGCTGCGGTCGGCAAATACTAACAATATTCTAATGTAATTAAAAAAATTTATTCTTACCTGTTTAGCTGTATGCGTTTAAAAATTTGATGGATCATGATTATGCAAGCGAATTGAAGAAACCTTGTCCTAAAATTGATTGCGATATTCACAAGCGGAGTCACTGAACTGAGAAGTAAACTCTTCCATTTCCCTTCTAGTGTTAGTTTTAGTGACTCATTATATTTACACTGAAAAGTTTACATTTATTTATATCACATTAAAGGCGCAGAATAAAGCTGTACAGAAATAAAACGGGATAGGGTTCACTGTGGTTGTTAAATGGAAATTGTTTTTTTATAAAAACAAAAATAATCGCGTGTTTTATCTTTCGTATAATATATTACTTGTGGACGGCTTTCATTATAAATGTGGATATTGTGAGAGCTTATATAATAATTCTAAGGTTAAGTTGTACACTTCAGTCTTTTTCATACTTTTACAAGCTGGGGGTTCAGGATAAATTATTGCCAAACACGAAGAATAACACGGTAACACACTTTATTAATTCAACACTATTAATTGCAAACAACACTAATTAAATTTACACACTCACTAAATTATTCAATTAACTCACGCACAATAATCACTGATTAGCATTACACACTGTAATACAACACTTGATGAGTCTGTGTAATTTCCGCACACACACGTAATCATAACCGTTAACTCTTCACACTGTTATATCACACTCGACGATCCCTTAGATATTGCTCGCTTCCTTCTTGTAGTCGCAGGTACTTCGCTCTTCATTCGCTCTTGAGTGGAACACAAGACTCCTGGCGCACCCATCGGTCCGCCTTATATACCCGTCCACCCACTAAGCTAGAAGCGTCGACGTCGTTCTACATAGTTCGCGAAATGTCTAGAACATTCTAGACACTTTGCTATTTGACAATTCGGATGTCATACTCTATAGTGGACTGACGTCACCTCAGACCGCTATATAAGCCGCCATATTTAATGTCATTTTAATTACGTCAATTTGTAACAATACTTTAACTGGTATTACTGTCCTCTGTTTTCTTCATTCAGCTATTTGGGATATTTCTTAAGTTGTCTTACAATCGGACCAGACCTACGTTATACTAGCCAAGGCACGGTTTTCTTTCTACATTTATTGTGCAACGACTATCAGTCCTGTGATGACCACGTGTGGCTGTCTGTCAACTGACTGAGCCTTTGTTGCACACCAAGTTGAATATACTGAATTAATGTGACGACAAAAAAACAACAATTGACTAATCAGGTCTGGTTTTTTTTCAGGCAAAAACTCTTTAAAACCTACTGCGTATATTTTGACAACTGCTTCCCCTTAGATATATCAAATACAAGGCGTGTCGGGTGTGATTCGGTCTGTCTTAATCGGGCTGCGCTTCTTTGATGTTTGCACGATGATATGAGACGATTTTCTTTGAAGAGTATAGAAGAAGATATATTTTGAAAAATTGGCAAGCCAGATCGAACGGCATCTTAAGGGTATTTGCTAACTGCTGGGACTCGTCGATGAAGGTGTGCTTACTGGATACAATCACACAGCGCTGAATCCTACAATAATTGTAGAGCTCCACATACACTACAGCTTCTTACGTGCATATATTTTGCTGTCGGTTTTATATGGATTTTTTTGGTCTGAACAAAACCAAAACTATTCCAAAGCGCGGTTTTCTTTTTTTATTTTAGTTTTTATATTTACAGTCGTTGTCAGTTTAACTCAAGTGATAACAGCGATGTGGTGATGGCAAATTAGGGTACAATTGTCACCATCTCTTTTGTTTTTGTAGGATCCGAAAAGGCGGCTTGGAGACGATACATTCTGTAGAGAAACTACCGGGTATAAGAGTACTTAACATCTGTTATCTTGAGTATCGGGCGCAATGCGGCATCTATGGAGAATAATAAATGTTTATCAGTTGCTGGTCTCAATCAATGCCGCTCTGTCATGGTCAGGCGTATCATTTAACATCAGGTGAGCGTCCTGAACGTCCTGTACTCTTTGTAACATAAAAAAACTACCTGACCTGACACACACCAACACCGTATATCTGAACCCTGGGCCCTGGGAATACCACTCGTAGTACACTGTCGCCACATGGCCGATGGGTCGGGACGCTAGAGTGGGGAGCTGATGTGGGAGCAACCGTGTGTGCCGCGGGCTTCTTTGCCCTTCTATTTACGAATTGTGGGTTTAACATATTTATAATTGTTAATTAAGCTTTAAGTTATTGAATAAATCGTGTATAATTGTTTTGGGGGTAATAACATCTGTTTCACTAAAAAGCACCTCCACCTTAGATTTAAGTGCTCCCTTATTACTGCTACCTCCAACACGCCTGCCAAAAATGGAGATTATGGCATACCCCCACATTAGTGAAATAGGCAGGCAGTGGGCTGTCACAGGCTGTTAAAGTAACTCAAATATTACTAATGTAACCAAAATTAATGTAATCATTAATTAATGTAATCATTAATTTTGGTTCCTAGTATAAAATGCCGTAAACAAGGATTACATTGTTATAAGTAACACCGTATCATGTTGAAGAGGAGTCCATTCATAGATTTTTTGGTTGGGTCACTACGATTTACTTAGGTGAATCGACAAGGTGCTAAGATGAAAATCTTATGTAAACCAGCTGTTGTTCCCCGTGGTATTTAAGATTACTGATATTCTCAGTGCGCAGCTCACATTACGCGCAGCCACGCATAACAATGCTTTTAATTTTTTAAACAGAAAGTATTTTAAATAAAAGTAGCTATGATTTTCCTTATTACATCAGCTTCCTCAATAATAAGTCCCATCCAAATCCATCCATGCCGTGTAAAGATTACGCGAAAAAAACAGACAAAATTAAAAAAAATGTTGTTTATGGCATATGTAAACGTATTCAATATTTATATTATTTATCATTTATTAATTATTTTTGTTTTCATTGCATGAGGATTTTTTTTTAATTTCAATACTACAAACAGACACTCAATTTTATTTATGTATGTAATAGATGTCATATATTTTGGTTTGATTTATCTACGGCATGGCATGGTATGACTTGGAAAGGTTTACTGCTGGTATCCCTTAAGGTATGAACTGTAGACACTTGGTATTTATTTTATGCAATGGATATTTGAGTAGAATTACGCTTAAGAGTGCTTGCGTGTTAGGCATGACCATTAAACCAGGATTTATGTGGAACGTTTCATGTTCGACATTTAGGCGGAATATTGAAGCTTGTAAAATATAATTTTCCAATCATCTAGCCACTGGATTATGACGTTTAAATGCATTGCGAAAAGAACCACAATGGTAACAAAATTTCATGAAATTGAGATTCCATGAAAACGTGAGTTTACGCCGATGTCAGTGCACTAAAACCGTTTTATAGCTTGTTTCGTACTATAAAAATGTTATGTCATGCTTCATTATATAAAAACAAGGTAAATACTAATAAAGTTGACAAGCTGTATTTTATAGGCGGGTGGGGCCTGGCGGATGTTAAGATCGTAAGACATTTATGCAAATTTAAGGTTTATCAGCCAAATATCGGCCCGGCGTTTGGGTCAAGTAGCGAAGAATATTATTTATATTAAAGTTTTACTATGGACCCGCCTTCTTTGTAATTTATTTGCACTGTCCATGTTTTATTTTAAATTTTTTAATCATGTGATTTCAGCTTACGTATAATTTGCTCCAAAATTTACGAATAAATAGCAATTGTACACTATAAAAACACAGTGATCTATCAACGCATAGCCCAAACCACTTGACGGATCGGGCTGAAATTTGGCATACCAGGTAGATGGCATGTCGTAGGTATCCGCTAAAAAAAGGATTTTGATTGATTTTTCCCTCAGAGGGGATAAAATAGGGTATTCAATATGTAGTTTTTATGTGTGTCAAGTTTAAACCGATCGGGCTAAGACTTCGGATACATAAAGCTCCCCTAAGAAAGGATTTTGATAAAATTCACCCCTATGTGGATAAAATTGGAGATGAATAATACTTAATAACACGAGCGAAGCCGTGGGCAAAAGCGAGTTGAACAATAACAGGCAACATCTTAGTGTGGTTAAGCCATACTGTGGCTTTGAATGAACCCGTTTGACCGAAGTGATACTGTAGCCGTGGTGAAACAACGCAGGTGAGACCACCAAGAGCTTTATGACTTTTATGGGTTGCCAGTATCCATGAGTAGCGGTATCACGTACTATCCTTGAACCGTTTGCACGTTTGCCTAACTTTTTTTATGTTAAGAAGTATATAGAACGGTCAGAACGCTCACCTGATGGTAAGTGATACGCCTGACCATAACAGAACGGTATTGAAGGAGATAAATGCCGCACTGTGCCCGTCACCAAGAGAGACAACAGATGTAAGATCTCTTATACCCTGTAATTTCAATAGCTACAGTGCCCTCATCCCGAAACACAAAAGTGCATAGCACTCTTATTTCACGGGACGATATCTGGCACTGCGGGGGTACCTACCTAGACGACTCAGTATCGTGTGTACCACCTAGTAGAAACTATGAAATGATAAAAAAAATATTGTAACGTACCTTACAACATTTTCAATTTCTGAATGAACTTGGCGTTCTTTTTTCCCTAAACTAGGCTACCTAGCCCTCCTCGCAACGCCCTAAGCCGAGGTTCGAGTCCCACTCTGCGACGCCCTTAGGCTCGTTGTGTAATTTTTAAGGCTCACAGCCAACTGCACTCGCCAATTGCCCGGTGAAACTATAATACTAGGTCATCTGCGGCCAACAGCAGTAGTCAGTTCGATCTTATCTTTTGGACTTCATTCCATAAATTTCATTTTTTAAATTATAATAACCTAAAATTTATTTTTTTAGTTTCTGGCTAATTGCTAATCAAAGGCCAGTTACCTGAGATATAAGAATCCAGTCTGAAAAAACAAATACTATTTCATTTGTAAGGATCTTAGTATAAAAATATATCCCCGTGTTATTATCCCGTAGCTGCATAGTGTTTCGTACATGATAAATAAGTTAACCATTGTATAGATATTTTATTTTCTTTCGTACCACTATTAAACCATTGTTTCAGTATAGACGTATATAATATATTCTTTTATTTCGGTATATTTCAACAGCATAGTTAACGCGAACATGTGAATAGGGAATGCGTTTGATTCATTACGTATTTATTTCCCGTTGATACGGAAATTGCAGTTTTGTAATATTCACGAGAGACCGGGTATTTATCAAACAATTTAAGTGTTAAGCTTCTAGCGACACGAAGTTGAGTTTGATATCTTTAAAAGTTCATAGTAAAACGATGTGTCTATGAGTAAATATTTTCAAAATAAGGACACTTTTTATTTTAATTTATTAACGCTGATAAAAATGACAAATTCACTAAAACAGGTACGACGTAACACGTCCAACACGCTCTTGACTATTCCATTTGTTTTTGTCAGCGATATTTTTTGCGTCAAAACCTATGCAAAGGGTTCTCTATTATGCAGGATATAAGAGTAAATAATGAAAATTAATATAAAATTTATCATTTTCTTTTATATAAATATACCAAGTATATTATATGTGTTAACAAATACCTACAAATAATTAAATTATTTTGCCGTAAACATTTTACGTAATTTTAATTAACAGATAATAAACTATACTCATATTAATCAAGCCGTCAGGAAATACCTATGCCATAATATAGGGGAAAGTTAAATTTTTTTAACCTGTTGTCTCGGATTTAAATCCATAATTATAATGAAATAGGAATCATAATTTGAATACTAAAAATTTGATCTATGTCTCAAAAACTCGTATACTCTTAACTTACGAATTCGTTTAGCGGAGCATTAGGCCCAAGGGAGAGTGTTAGCGAGTTCGTTTGACGATTCGACACCCCCCCAGAGGATTCAACCCCTTTAACCAAGGGCTGACTATGATATAATGTAGGGCCACGTTATTTCATATTGAGCGAGTGCATTCTGGATGAAAGTATTATTTCACTCACTGTGAGTTTCGACTTTGGTTTCGATTCAGGTCGACTAATGGGGTGGTGAAACATAAATGGAATTTGGTTATTTTCAATTATAAAGTTGTAGAAGGTAATGGGATATTAGTAGTAAACATTATCACCGTTGTAAAGTTTATAATTAGCGTCAGTGGTGCAATGGTGTAGACTGTTGCTTTCCGATCGTAAGGGGGCACATTCAATTCCCGCCATGCACCAATGATATTTCGAAAGTATTATTTACGATATCCGACGCTCTTACTGTGAAAAAAAAACAACATTGCGAAGAGATTTAAAGCCGTCCAATCCGCACTGTGCCCGTGTGAACCACAAGGGGTACGGACCTCTTTTACGGGCAGGCTCCTGACCCTCGGTAGGGACGTATAATGAACTGATGATTATGATGATGAATGTTTATAGTTATATAAATAAAGCTGTTTTTATATAAAAAAATATGCATTTTTCTTAATTCTCAAAACTGCTACTAAAGTCAGTGGCAGTCTTTTCAATTTGTGGACACACCTCTCACGGCTGTACGTTCAGGACTTTATTACCACCATTGCACCACTTTAAACTAGTACTACGGTGGTCAACTGATTGTGAGTTCCTTAATCTGAACCTGAAATTATAAAACAACCTCCACTTGATAAAGGTCTCTTGACGGTCAAGACGCTTACCTAATGATAAGGGATACGCCTGACCACGATAAAGCTGTATTGCCTTCAATGGCACTCTATCAGGTCTAGACCAGCAGATAACTGATAGTTATTATTCCGCACTGTGCCCGACACCAGAGACAACATATGTTAGGCCTCTGATACCTGGTAATTCCACACACACTGAAGTGATACACTACTGAAGAAGAATACTCTTTCAGTGCATACACTACAGTGTGTCCCTAAATGAACACCCCGTCAGCTTGCAGTATCGCTGCACATACAACATTAGGATAGGATTTTAATCTTTCCGCTGATCATGAAGGTGGCTTTTATCTGATTATACAAACGTATCCCGTTTTAAGCTGGGTGACCGCGAAATTTAATAATACATTGATTTATCCTTGTGTGATAAGGTTAATATTGTATGTGATTGTTTCTTTTCGTTGTAACTTTTACTTTAAATTTAGATGTGTATCATTTTTTAACGAGTCTACTCCCACACGATTAAATTACCTTTGGGCGCAATGCGTACTACAATAATATTATTAAAGAAAGGGGTGGGTATGCACGTTCGCGCAAAGGAAATTCGTGCGTATCGACTACTAAGCTAAAGGTTCTTGTCATTTATATCAGACTCATTAAAATAGTGGTATGCTAAATTTCGTCCTCCATTACCTTTTTATGGTTAAAATTAATTATGAAATATTGTTTTTAGGTTTTATTGGTTCACCATAATTATGTTATCAATTTTTACGAAAATAAAACAATAACTATGCGTTACATGTACACATTATTAATTGTTTAAATTTTATTTTTTACTGCTCTGAATATCAATGCAATCTCATAGTAAAAAGCATGGCTAAAATTACTGAGGTAACATAAGTTAAAAGTTTTAAAACTTTAATTGTATCTAGGTTAGGTACAAATTTTTTTTAAGCGATTGTTTTTACAATTACACGTAATAATTCAAATTTCGGTATTAGACTATTTTATAGAATTTTCGTAGCTGAAATGTATTGCACTGTTATAAATTACGTTTTATTACTTTGAGAGTTCCTTGCAGTTTCCATCGGGACACTTTGAGAAGTTTTGTTTAGATAAAACTTCTAAAAGTGTCTTCATGGGTGGTTAATCTTGCAACAAAACAAACGTGGGACATGGTTTTCAGTACAACGAACTGTGCGTTTACTGAGTGCTACTAAACAATCCAAATGGTTATTCATGATTTCATGCCATACATGTGTACCATCCCTAGCTTTATCTACTAATAGTTCTCCTCAAGAATTAATATCTGTATTGTAAGGGTAAAATAAAATCCCAAAAATTTCGGCTCAAAGTCACCTATGTGTCGAAAAGTAAAGGGCTTACATTCAAAAGGTTCGCCACTTCCGTCAAAGACTGCAGCCTGTGGCTATAGCTCGCGCTCTCGAGCCATTCCGATCAAAGAACCGCCTTAAATATTAAAAGGTCATTACACTAATGAATCGTATCAGATTTTAGCGTCTCCACGGCTTCTTTCGCCTTTCTTCAGCTCCCACAAGACGTCCTTTTTACGACTTTGTCTTAAGTTCAAGTTTCCGTCTGCATACGTGAGTAAAGTTTTAGTTTTGAGATGTACGTAAGAGGAGACAAAGGAGTTTTATCTTTGTGTGATTAGATGTCCCAAGTTTAGCTAGTACTTTAGTGGTCAGAGTTTAAGGTAGTGAGCAAGAAAGATTATCTTGAAGACAGATTAGTTTGGTGAAGTCTTAATTAGACATGGAACCTCCTTGAAAAGGGAAAAGTATTGCCATAATCTCAACGTTGGAGGTGAGTTGAAATTTCCGGTTGAAATGCTCTTTTAAGAGCATTGCTACCGGTTATCCACTAAATGTGTCGTACACTGACGGTTTTGACGGAAAAAGAAACCATGGAAACTACGCCTGAAGGAGCTGCTTAAGTTGTTCATTTGTCGCAACACTGCCTTAGTCAGTTAAAAACATAGACAGCCCTTTTATTTGCTTTTCAATGACGATATAATATAACATCAAGTTAAAATTATATTCTGTAATATAAAACGATGGCCGTTTAATTATTCAGTTATATATTGCAGCGTAATTACTGTTCTTGAATTATGATTTTTATATATAGATATAGCCTGTATCCTCCCGGAAACTCGATTCAAGTGGCGTACCATATTGAACGACTTGATTGACTCTTAAGAGTATAGCAATATGGCATTTCCTTATTAATATCTGCTCTAACTCACTATTCCAAAAATCTTGATAGGATTCATAAGTGTTATCTTAGTGGATCATAGCTAACATTTATTATTATTATTTGAGGTCCAATCCGCTTATTCTTGCTTTGAAAGAGTCAGTATATGTTTGAGCTGTTATTGCACGGATCTTATTTGAAGTTAGCTTGAGATATGAGCTATAATATTTTTTTTATGGAAAGCATTATTTGCTAAAACGAACAATAAGCTGTTTGTTAAAATCGTTACTAAATGTTTTAAACCTTGATGAAGTTTGTCGTAGTAAGAATTCTAGATTATAAAATTGGCCGTTATTCGCGTAAATATTGATATATTTCTAGTCCATACGGTAAAATTTTTTGTAAGCATTCCATCGATGTGGTGTAATGGTCGAAATGTCCACTACTATACCAAGGGTTCCGGGCTCAATCTCCGAGCATTACAAACATTTGTGTGATGTTTTTGTAATGGTCTGGGTGTTCATATGTCTAATGTACGAATATGTATGTCTATCAGTTGTTTATAATCCATATTACAGGCTAAATCAGATGGCGCTGTGCGAGTGTGTGAAGATATTTTATTTATTGAAGTATTTTAATTTAATACCTTTTTGCATTTCAGATTTCTATATGAACTCATACAACATGGATGAGCTACACTACTTGATCGCGACTTGTTTTTAGAAAATTCCTTGGTGAAGGTGGCCAACGTCACGACCATTACACCACATGGGTGGTCAGTAATGGGGTAAAATTTTACAGTACTGACAGTGAGACATAGGTCAAAAATTTTGTGTTGGAATGCAGAATTTTCATTTAAACTTTGTGATTAGAGAATAGTGCTTGCATTTATTCAAAATAAATGATTAAATGGTCAAAGTCAGAGATAAAAAAATGAACACGTAAAAAAATTAGCGAGCCAGACAGTGTTACAATAAAAATGTGAAGTCAAAGACATCGTAATCAAAGCAGAGGGTTGTCTGCAATCGAAACGCATTGGTTCGGGAAATATTGGAGTCAGTCCAATAAGTTGCAGTAATGAAAACAACTTTACAACGGCCACCTTAGACGTTTGCAATTTCCGCACGAAATCTTTGTACGTTTTATGAGGAAGACAATGGGTGTTTACTGTTGGGTGGTGTTGGCAGCCAGCCGAAGCGACGATGCGCACAACTCATTTTACGCTTCACGTCGTCAACTCGATCGGACGGACTATTCTCCACTGCCAAGTCGATATCGATTCCACATTGACAACTCAAGATGTCGACGAACAAGCCGAGTGCCTTAATTGAATTAAGACAAAACTTCGCCTAACTAAGTGTTTGCTTGTTAGTGTATTATAATTGTAGTTTGCTCTTTTCAAACTCAAAACACAATTATTCAATTTAGGCTTCACAATAACAATTTATGAAATTTAAAATGCAATAGTATATAAAATATAATATGTAAGTACCATAATAAAAGTTGCCTCCTCCAGGACGACTGTCTTGTAAGTTAAATTGCTTCATAAAAAACATTTGTGTGTCCAGATTAAAAAATAAAATAAAATGACGGCATTCTTAGTTATATAACAATAATAAATTGTCTGATTGCATCACCGCAATAATAATTAGCAACTGTAAAAGGTTAATAAGTTGCAATATTCGAATACAAAGGGCTACAGATTTCCAATAAACTGTCAGCGGCGCACCTTATAAAATACTTATGTCGCCTGCGATCACTAAATCTGCGCCAATCCAGATCGAGAGCACGAACAACCAAAAAATCAAACTCAACACTAGTATGAGCATTGCAGTATCCTAGAATAATTCTTTATTTGCACAGAATATAGGTTTTATAAAGTATGGTTTATATATTTTATATTGGTACATACTACATTCTGTCTATCTTAGGCATGCAAATATTAATAATTTATTTGTCCATTTGAATCTAGGTTAATATTACATTTCTAAAAATTAAATTCATTAACATTTACTCTTACAATTAGATAAAGAACATATAGGTAACAAAGACAGAGGTAGAGTCATTAAAAATTTCAGTAAAATACTGGCTACTGCTACCAATAAAAACATATATTTTATTTTGAAACATGTCACTATGAACAGCTTATAACGCCCCACTACAGAGCACACGCTATCCACGATGACGGCTTCCATCCTCAGATTGAAGCCGAGACTGAAGACCCTTCAAAACCCTTTCAGGTGATTCAGCCTGTAATGTCCCACCTAAATTGGGAGAAATAGCATAAAGATAAGATAAAAATTCTTTATTGCACATAAGAAAAAAAAGCATATTACACAAAAAGAAACAACATAAAACGAGTACAATGTAGGCGACCTTATTGCTAAGGTAGCAATTTCTTTCAGGCAACCTTTGGGTGAAAGAAAAATGCTTATACGTAAGCGGGCTTGTATTTAAGCAAATTACGCGCGGGATTCGCACTTCGACTCCTGGATCACGCAATGACCCTAAACCAACGGTTAGACCACATAGATCACAAGCAGTTACCATAATATCTTCAGTGTCATCATCAGTCAATCTTAACTTACAATTAAAAAAAATGAAAAACTCGTTCAGAATGAAGCGAATACTGTTTTTATTCTCCTTTTGTGTGCACTTTTTTGTGACAGAATGACAGTCTGCCGTTGCTTAAATACAGTTGATTTTAACGTATGTTCACGTTTTCGCCGATGTCATGTCACACACACGCTTTTACCAGTATGGGTATGACCAGCCACGTATTTTTAAAAATTAAAACTCACTGAATATATACTTATGCCACGAAAATGGTTTAGTAATAAGCTTATTTTTTACTTTTTTAAATATAAATAAAATCTATTGCACTTTGCACATAATTATAATCGAGTCGTTGAGTACGGCCCCTTTTTACTTAAATATCAAAATAACATGACATTAGTAATGGGACCAAAGCGGTAGGGAAAACAATATTTTTATTTGTTTTTATTTTATAAAACTCAGATGTTACTTTAAATACATTACAATAACTTAAATAAACGTGTTCGCTTTCAGTAACCATCTCTAAATAAATCATTGAATCAATGCGTACGTTCATAACTTTTGAAATGTCTTTTTGTCTATGACATACGTAGGGTGTTCAACAAGTCTTGACGTGTCTGCAAATGCTATACGTAAGCCGTAATTTTTTTGTGTTCATCAGTAAGTGTCGTCAATAACAAGTGTAAACACGTTTGTTTTAACTTGTTAAAGTTTCTATTTTAGTTAAAGGAATTTCGTGTCAAAAAAGTCGTGATGACGTCGTGGAGTAAACGAGACCTATCGTGTAATTATCTGTTACAATTTCAAGCGCGGTAATAAACAAGAATGTTTTGATGAGATGTGTTCTGTTTTTGGTCATGAAGCCCCATCTATAAGAACCGTGGAACGATGGTATTTACAGTTCAAGCGTGGAGATTTTGAGCTAGATGACGACCCGCGACCAGGCAGACTGCGGAAATTCAAGTGCCGGAAAATAGCTCGTGTGGAAAAAGCTATAAGAGAAGATCGCCGAATCACATATCGTCAATTAGAAGAACTCTAAATATTCCTGTATCCTCTTGCACAACATAGTGAAGAATCATTGAAGTGTGAAAAAAAATTGTACATTGTGGGTGGGTACCCCACTCTTTAAGTGACTTCCAAAAACAACAACGGGTTGAATGGGCGCAATCTATGCTGAAACGATTTGACAATGGCCAATCAAAAAATGTGAATTCAGTTATCACTGGTGACGAAACGTGGATTTACTACTACGATGTTCCAACTAAATCACAAAGCAAGATATGGGTCTTCGAAGACGAAGAGCAACCAATTCAAGTGCGAAAATCAAATTAGTAAAGAAAAGAATGATGGCCGTTTTTTTTAACAAACAAGGCTTAATAAAATCAGTAATGCTAAGTGGACAGAAGGCCGTTACTAGTCAATGGTACACAGATTTGCCTGCCTCAAGTGTTCGAAGAACTCCAAAATCGACGACCGAATTCGGGACTCCGCTCATGGTTTCTATATCACGATAATGCACCAGCTTATAGAGCTGGCGCTTTCGCAATTTCTGAGAGTATCTGGTATAAAAGTACTTGACCACCCTCCCTATAGTCCCGATCTTGCACCTGCGACTTCGGTTTATTTCCATTCGTGAAAACCGCATGAAAGGGCGAAAGTTTTCTACTGAAGAAGATTTGGTTCGAGCTTTTCATGAAGAATTAGATTTAATTCATAAAGAAAAGTGGGAGGACTGGATAAATGAGTGGTTTGTGCGTATGACTAAATGCATCTATTGTAACGGGGCTTATTTTGAAAAAACATAGATATATGTAATTATACGACAGTATTTATTGAACACCCTACGTAATAATAATTGTCCATGGTTATGTTCCTGCAGATATCTTTTAAAAGACCTTTCATTAAATTTGTACTTAAAGACGCTATTATATTATGAAAAGCTACGTAGCGTCACATATTAAATTAAAACGTTTCTAGGTTTGTTTTTTATTCATCCATTAATCATAATCAGTGTTTTTTGTGGAAGCTTAAAGTAAAGGGTAAGGTTTTAATTTTTCATTTATCACCATTTTTTTTATAATTATAAATATTTGATATTTTTCCGTCACCATACTTATTTGTTACTTCATAGGTGTCCTATGAACATACTATTCATTCGTAGAAGCATCAAACTTCTCTTTGTTCGTTTTATAAAGCTAACGCTTTACCGATTCTTAGAGCATGTAATTTAAAGCAAGCTCCGGAGATAAAGTTTACAAGATTCAAACAAATAGTACTCACATAAAGCAGAATCAAATATCTAAAAATTCCTCATGAATTCATGATAAATGAAATAGTCAGTACTTCAGTATTTTACTCCAAAATTAAACTTAGCTGTTATACTTAGTACGTTGTTACAATAAAAAGTAATTACTTAATGTTCGACATAATTTTGTATTCGAAACGCCTTGAACAAACATGATAAACAGTTTTTTTTAAATACTGATGTTGTTGTATAAGCATATATATTTAAAAATAATAGTAGAAAAGGAAATAAAACTGTCAAATCGGGCTTAATTAGCATCCCGACACTAATTGTCGAGCTGCTAAGAAAGCTGCATCGTCAAGCAGCTTTGTTCCTGGTCTAATAAAAATTGAATAACAACAAAATTAGCACAAACGTCCAATCTAAACACGATTTCTTAATACATTAAACACGAGTAACCTTAATTAAAAATATAAATCAAGTAAAAATAATTTCATACATATTCTGTCGTTGCAAAATACGTTTATTACAAACATGTATTATATATGCGCAAATAATTCCTTGAAAAACATTAGTTTTTGATATGCATTATTCCCTTTTATTGTTTTGTTGTGTATGTTTACGCCGTGGCTATAAAAAGGCAAATAACACAAATCACTTGGGAGCGTATAGTGGACAACTACTGTCAGACTATTTCCTTATCGATTGTATTATTTCCGGGAAGTGCGGCGAGGGACACTAGTCGACTGGAATACTCCGTTTGTGTTGCAGAAATTTGATTACGCTTTTACCTCAAAATTGTCAATGTATTTATACATAGAAATTTTAAACATGCTATGTCAAATTATGATCATTACGTTTGCCTCTAGAAAACTATTCTGCATACATTTCCCGCATAGGAACCATTTATTTGAACATACATTTATCGGGGCATTGAAACGATCAATGTTTAAATTTAGATTATTTTATTTTTAAAAATACTGCCTATAGAATCAAAAGTATTCATGCTAATAAAAATTTGGATCGATCAAGGAACATTGAGTGTATTAGTCAACGACATCAAAAACCAATCAATTGTTAGTTGACTAACTCATATAAATGCTGTTTTAGGTTGTTTGTTTAAATTTAATAATTGCGTATCATTTAGTTGCTTTTTATTCATACTACTTGTAGGTTATGTTTTGTAAACCTTGTTTTGAATTTAAATTAACAATATTTTTTTTATGTAGGGAATTAGATTTTTACAAATATAGATTTTTGCATTCTGAATAATTGGATATCAGTTATACTCGTATGTATTTTGCTAACTTAACGTTTGCAAACAATGATCTACCACAATGCCGCAACGCGTTGAATGAACGCAGACAAAGTCATCATGTTGCCACTAATTAATCTACTCATTCATTCGTTGGTGCGCAAATTATTCTTCGCGCGCCCATTGTTTTTAATTGAAATCATCAAAGCGGCTACATTTTACCATCGGAAGAACTGGCATAGTATGCTCACATTTAATTGGGTGAGAATTGTCTTTGGCTTTCAGAGTCGGGTGGGATAATTTTATTGTGAATGTATAAAACTCACAGAGTAAAATTACACTGATGGATTTCCAAGTATCCTTGCAAATGCCGAAAACATTCTGCCCAATACCAATTACCAAGTATCCAATCCACATATACCAGATATGATCAAGGTTCTCCTCGAACATTCCTAATTCAGACGTACGAGTACGCCCGGGGGGTTTTTGCTGCAGATGGCTTCATCATTTTGGACACCTGTCAATACTTTGTTTGCGTGTGAAATGTAGAGGCCATACCGACAAATACTAATAATATCTAGTCCAGTCATAAGCGCGATAATAGACCACAAGCAATAACCTTTTATGAATACTTTAGAAACTTAATGCCAACATACTGTACCGAATGTATAAGTTCTAGGTCCACTGACTATACTGGTCTGGCCAATAGAATACATGATACGAGTAGGTATTGGTGTATATTCTTTCTTAGATGTTAAGCATAATAATTTTCAGCTAATACAACGGGTTGTGTTTCGATAAAGTGCTTGACAAAATGCTTTCTTTTCAATATCACATCGCACGGTATTGACAGGGAGTTCGACATTAAATATGAAAAACTAAACGCTTACGTATACGCAGATATGTCATCCAATTTGCTGGCATTTAACGCGAAATGCTACTACTAGGCAGTTGAAGGCTAGTTACTAGGCAGTTAACTTTTTAATGATCAATGCGCACACTGCATGTTTAACACCTCTGTGTAGGTAACTGAATAATAATGTTGCAAAAAGAAATGTAAATTCCGTAGATCAATCATCATTGATTATATGATTAACTTTTTATTTTTCCCAGAATTCAAAGGTGAGAGTGCAAAAATACCTACATATTAATAAAAATGATGCACGGCTACATGAATTTTATTAATAACAGCACGATCGATATAACTCTAATACATCGTTGTTTAATTCATAGACGATGCGACCGCAGGCAAAAATTGATTGAGAGCTTAGGGCACAAAAGCTATGTACTTTATTGCTTGCTGTAACTTATTTAAATATAAATAACTGGTTTCTGAAATGTTTTATATTATTTTAAATTAAATAGTGTAGTTAATGCAAAGGAAATGTGTTTCGCGGTTTCAAGATTTTGATTATAAATGTGTCAAACAAAATATTTAATAATTTGTAATCCTTTCCTTTTTTCTAATCCTTTCGTGCGGTTTAGTGTAGCAGTTATTTGTTACTGTTGGCCGCAGATGACCTTTACACCTTCACCGAGCTAGTGGCGAGCGCAGATGGCTCTTAGCCTCTCTCTTTCATACTATATTTTGACTACCTTTCTTGTGGTATAATTGAGACGTCGGCTATTGTACCAATGATTCCGAGTTCGATCCCCGGGCATACATTTTTGTGTATGAACACATTTGTTTGTATCGGTCTTGGTGTTACTATTTACGTATTTACATAAAACAGCATATGTGTATTCAAATATTCCATTGTCCGTTGTCTAATGGACCTTGTAGTATGCGTAAAACTATAAGCTCTACGCTGAAATTAGGTGGTGGCGATAGTGCTGTGCTAATGTCAGTGGTTTATTTATTTATTTACCTTTGATGGTACCTAAATTATCGAAAAAGTACATTCTATTAATATACTCCGCTCTGTTTAACAATATCTAGAATTTACCTTATCGAATATTTTTATGCATCCTACTCCACATAGTGGATTTAAGTTAGTATGGGACTTTCCTCAGTTTTTTAGATAGATAGCTCAATGAGACGACTGATGAAGAAAAATTAATTACTTGTCGGTTCACTCGCCCCTCAGTAATGTGGGACGAAGAAAACTTATTATTAAAGTGTTGCTAGCAACTTTGATTCACTTCACTTAGTAAGTTGATGATGAAATTAATTATCTCATTCCTAGAACCACTCCCTTTTCTATCTTAACTATTGGCGTTTGTTAGTAAAAGCTAGTTTTACTCAGAGTTATTGAAACGTTATAGCAAGCTCAAAATATAGGAAACACTCCTCACTTTCCTTGAGTTCTGCAGATTTATTTACTTCGTGGATGTTTCCGATTCGATGAAAATGAATTCGTTATATAGTTAGTGAATGGATGTTTACATATTTGTTATATAGCTTTCTATTAAGTATTTCTACACTGTAACACAAATTTCAACCTCCAAATCGAACTGTTCTAACTTAAGCAACACTGCATGCTTAAAGACGAAAGTCTTTGAGCAATGCGTCCTTACCGTACTAACATACGCAGCTGAGACATGGGCATTTGACTGGGGGATTGGTTTAGAAGTTCAAAGTCACTCAACGCGTAATGAAGCGAGCTACGATCGGAGTCTCTCTTAGGGATAAATCAAGAAATTATTTTATCCGTAAAGACAAATCGTATGGACAGCATGATGACAGTGAGCTGGTCACTTGCGTCGCAGAACCGATAGCCGTTGGAGCAGACGAGCTCTGCAGTACTGTGTATTGGCAAGCGTAGCGTAGGACGCTCACCGGCTCGATGGACTGACGACTTGTGAAAGGTCGCTGGTGGAGGCTGGAAGC